>JAPZDV010000024.1:19561006-19598359 GCA_029814665.1 Acanthurus lineatus | reverse complement strand
ATTATCCTTTCACTGAGAAATTAAGTGTGTTTGATGGGGCAGGAGCAGCTGATTATTAGCACTTAGCAAAACCCTGTCCAATCTTCTTCCCAATTATCATGAGGACACTAGAAACGTGAAACTGAATATTCTAATTTAATTCTCACCTCATAGTCTTTGTGCTTTCGACCCCTGTGCAGGCAAGCTAACTCCCATCTCAAATCTTACCCCTACTCCAGTGCCTCTTGACCACATTATTCCTCCTTCTTTCCTGAGAGGAATAGCTAATAGACCCATTTCCTGGGACATTGCTACAATAAGCTGTGAGGATGAGGGAGATGAAAAGAGATTGGATGGGGAACAAAAAACCTTTACTGGCCTCAGCAACACAGGGGCTGTGGGGAAGCTACGAGTAGGACATTAGTGTATGCTTATAACTAATTATATCTCATGTGAAACGCTCCTTCAAGCGATGCCAGGGATCTTTCTCTATCATTGCACTGGTAGGAAATGAATGCTGCGGCTGCTGCACTGGGGATAATATGTGAGAGTGCAGCTAGCTGAACATGTAGCTCTCTCTTAGCTTCCTGTATCATGATTACCATGGCACTAAGACTGATGAACATAAGTGAGTGTCACAGAGACGTGACATGTTGATGCTGACTCCTGGGTAATATATGTGGGGGTGACACTGTCAAGGAAATTGGTTTTCAGAGTGGGAACTCAAGGCCAGAACCACAGCCCAGTAATGAGAGCAAAGGACAAACAGGGAGCAGCTCTCCATCTCTCTCACAGTAAAGCTGTCAGTGCCATGTACACAGATACAGAGCACTCCACTTCTACATCAACATGGGGAAAACATTCACCTGGTCTTCAACCATAAAGCCTTAATGATATGAGAATAAAATGTGTAGCAACAGATTCTAGCGCTAAATGTTTCACAAAAGAGTTACAGCATTTTGCAAACAGTTAGCGTGCCCTAAAACCAACCTGGCTTTGGTTGCACACGTATCCAAGAGAGTGGTATTTGTTTTTCAGCAAATAAATATGTGATGATCTAAGAATTATTTATTCTACTTAAAATTGATGAAAGAGTTGTGAATTAAAGCAACATTTTGTAGTAACACGTCCTGCTGATTTTTGGTTCCTGTTCCTGGCTCACTTTGTACACAGAGCAAATTGACTTCTGTACAACAAACTGTACAGAAGTCTCAAAACATTTTATTCCTCCTTAGTACAGTGAGAGTGTGACAGAGCTTAGTAAGTTCATTATACTTTGGATGTTTAGATGTAAAAATGCAATAACTGTTCTTGTTTTTTATATTTCATCTACTTATGTTTGTGTTCTTGTCTGTTTTTTTTTGTTTGCAACTGTTGCAAATTCATATTAGCTGTGCTGACATGGCAGTAAAGTACAGAATTGGAAAAAAATCTATTCACCCCTAACATTTATTACCAAAGTGTTTTTGACATTCTACTGAATATGCAGGGGAAACTTGCCCTCCCTCTGAGCTTTTCTCCCTGAGTAACACCTTATTCAACCACAGCTGCAACGTAACAAAAAGTTTTAGGTTCATGACACCCTTTACTAACACTCACATTTGGCTTTATTGAATTTTTGCCATATTGGATGACACATTCTTACTGAAGTGTAAATAAGGCTTAAGGCTAATGTATACTTCGCTAAGAAGGTGTCATGTGACAAAGTGTCAGCTGACAGAACTGAGTCACACAACACTTTGAAATCATAGTTCAATGATGGGTTGTGTTACTGTTACTGTTAACAGTTGTCACTGTAGCAGTCAGAGGTCAAGCTTGGCTGAGGTTTATTTACATTATTTAAGAGAGCTGGATTAAAAAAAACAAAGAGAAATTTATGTTTAGGTTTGTGTAAAGAAAAGACAAGGATCCCCATCTTAAGTAGAATTAGTGCAATGGGGTGCATGCCATTAACAGCATGCTAACTGTTTGCATGTACATCTAAATGTATATTAATCACTTTGTTCGTGTACAGTGTGGTGGATGTATTAGGTGCCTGCAGTTAACCTCTGAACTCTGCATTTTTGAGGTTTTAGTGAATAACTCCACATACGATCATGGCTGGTTGGAAAAATACAATATTTCAGAGGCCATGAGTGATTTTACAAAAATATGTGAACAAAATTTAAACTTGCTTTAAGATACAGAGTTATCATTGATCTGTAACATGATCACAGATGCTTTTTTGCTTAAGTTACACCAGGTCCTAGTGTTTTAATCTTATGATATAAGTATGAACAGTATCATCAAAGTCATATATCTTTCTCCCCTAACTGATTTTACATCAAAGTTTTAACATAGAAATGTGGAAAAACAGCCTGCATTATTCATCATTATTGAGGGATATATTCAATGAATCTTCCCCAAACAAATTCATATATTAAATTAGTCTGGACTCCCTCTGTATTCCACAGCCAATCAGAAAGTATCAGTGTGGCAACCTTTAATTCCCAAAATTTCTTCCAATCGCTATTTCCATAACCTGACAAATAGATGAGTTCTCTGAAGTTGCCGTCCTTTGTGATCTGTGACAAACGCGGTGGTAGCTGTCAGCGGAGAGGGAGGAGATGAGTGCTGATGTGCTCTCTGAAGTCACGCTAAGCCTTTCATGTCGAGGCAGAAGAACCAAAGCGCTGTCTCCCCTGAGTGTGTCTGCTTGCCAAGCAGCGGCTAGCAAAGTGTAAACGCGAGAGTTTTAGTATGCCCCTCTAATCCACTGCCTTCACACAGGTCAGTCTCATTCATTATGAATGTGAAGTTCTGTGCAAAGCTCTTTGATATCGGGAAACAATTTAGAGCTGGCTGAGAGTCAATGTCTTGGGGGACCAATAAAAAACACTTTTAATGTATTGCAAACTTCAGGTCAGCATGTGGTTCCCTATAAAATTCACAGTTGGCTGTATTAATCCCAGGTGACTACCATACGAGATATTACCGTGTCATTGCCATGTACTGTGCCAGCTGGTTTTAGTTTAATATGAAGTAAAATAGGGTCAGGTTGCAGTAAAAGTCACATTGATGCACAGCTCTTCACTCAACTTGACTCATTTCTATCTTCTACTCCAGTTAAACAAGTGCTGCAACAACAAGCTGCCTCCTCAAGGTCATGTGATGAAGTGAGATCAGATTAACAGTGAAACTCATTAATCAATGAACCTCTTTCTGTTCACTGAGATCACATGGCATGAACGCGACCGAGCACCTAAAAGGTTCTATTCTGTAACACTTGAAGGCTTGAAGGTGCTCTCCATTTTCACCTGAGCTAAAACTGGCAGCTGTCAGAATTATCCTCACGTTCCATCAGGTCACGCTCCCTGAAAATGGAGCATTTGGCAGCCGCCCACTTTGTTCTATCAGCTGCAGACTGAGGTATTAGGACACATTAGTCTCATTTCCAATTCAGTGACTGGGCCAGATCAATTTCCTTCATTTTCATGCACAGATGGGATTAAATGGCCAGATTAAAGATGAACTCCTGGCAGTGTCCACTGGACAGATTTACTATTCTAAAGATGAACCCAGAGGCAGTGAGGCAGATATGACATGATTTTCCTCTTTAAACCCTCATTCAAAGCAGGCCAAGACAGTGGAAAACTGGAAAAATGGAAAGTATGTTAATACAGAGTTTAAATTTAAAGATTCTGAAACTATCCCTTAGTATAGGAATCTTCAAAAACTAAACCCTTTTTTCCTCACAAAAAATGCAGCATATTATTGATAATAATTGTATGTCTTAGTCAGTTATTTCAAAATTTGGAGCGAAATCAAAAATCTAGAGCTGCAAAGCTGCCGCACACAGTGATGAACCTCAATACAGTTCTGACAGTTAATTTGGACTTCCTGTTTCCTGAAGCTGTGTGAGGTCCAGTAAACCACCTAGGGAGGAAGGTCTCCTCGCTGAGACAACACACGGGGAGCTTTTTTAGCCATCACGCTGGGAGAAGAGCCGCAAAAAAATCCAACCAAAACACATGCGTCATCACTAATTTTCTCCAGACTTGAATTCTTTGTGTCTGCTTGTGTGTGTGTGTGTGCATGTATGTGTGTGTGTGTGAGATTCAGTCCCTCAGGTGAGGAACTCTTTATCAGCTCCTCATTTCCCTACAGAACTCTTATGTCAGGGGAATTACCAGCTACATGAACTGATGCACATGACGTTGTGCTGTGTGCCTCCAATTCCCACAATTCTCCCCTTTTAACACTTAAAAAACTGAAATGAAAACTTTGCCTCAGTCACAACATAAAGATCATGTTTAAAAATACAGTACATTTACCGTGGAAAGCTTATTTATTCTGTCTGCAAAACAATGGAAGAACTGCTGTTTGAAAGATGAAAATAGTTGGCTCTTCCAAGTGTATTTTGTATTCCTTTTGATAACCAATCTCTATAAATAATTCATGTTTATCCATATATACACACACATAATAGATTAATATACCTTATATGATAGAAAACAGATGCTTCCTTATTACATATGAAAAAAAAAAGATTTATCATGAAGACTTTAAACTTTAAAACTTAAAAAACTGTATCCTGCTCAGGTCACAGAAGTGTGATCTAATGTGTTAAATAACCCAGAGTCATTCCTTCGTCCATGACCAACTTGACATTTCCAAGGGCTTGTGTGTGGATGTGAGGACACATAAAGAATGATGGGAAAGCAGCAGCAGTACCTGTGTAGCCCAGAGAGTTGTCATCTTCGTGTTCGGTGGTGGGAGCTGGTGTTGCCCCTTCGCTGGTCCCTTCCTGAGCGACTCCCGTCTCTGTCAACAATAACACCACAGGGACTGAGAACCCAGACGCATTCTGCCCACTTTCCCCACCCACGGTCCAAACCTCCATCCCTCTGCATCCTTGACACAAGCAGAGAACGAGTGCACAAAGAAGTGCCGGGCTCCATCCTTGTAAACTCTGTCTCTGACTGCAGAATCCAAACATCCACATAGCAGTAAACAAGCAAACATCCACAATCCCAAAAGTTGTGTACAATCCAAGTGTGTTTGGGGTAAATAAAAACTTAATTTAAGATGTCAATCAGTCGTATAATATAGATCCATCAGTGTTCTGTATTGTTGAAGCTTTCAGATTTTTTTCTCTGGGCTCAGCAGGAGGTTGCTCTGTTGTCCTGTGTTGGGCTTGAGTGGAAGTGTGTGGGTGTAAAACAGAGTCATCTCTCCTGTATCAATAGCCATAAGTGGCTGCACCCCTAAGGGAGCACATGGGCAGGACAGAGGAGGGAGGGCCGGGGCACACTCCGCTTGATTGACAACGCCACACCTCATGCACACACAAACTCCCGTGCACACAGTCCTGATGCAAATACAATGATGCACCATTGATTACTAATCAGCCCCTTTTGATTCGGGCCCATCTTTATGCCTGCGTCTTCTTCACAGTGACAGGTTGAGTGTGTGCGACAGGAGGTGTGTGGGCGGGACAGTGGGGGGAGGCGAGGAAAAAAGAGGCCATGAGGGCCAGGGTGTATGGCTTATGGGGGAGACGGGAGGCCAACTGTGCCCTTATGACGGCTCTGTGTGAAATAAATCAGACTCAGCCATGCCCATTCTCTTTGTGGCCCAGTGACAAGGGGTTAATTTGGGCCGGGTGGTTGGGGTGAGGGGACGAGTGGAATCTTAATCAAAGAGCATCCAACCCCTTTAGCTAACAGAGTGGCAGTCTGTCGGAAGTATCTGTTTCCTCAATGAGATCTGGCATCACTTCTGATAAATAGCAGACGGGCAGACAGAACTGTTCATTGGAGAGTACTTTAGATCAGCGGAGTGTGAAGAAGAGGGTGACCCGTCATTTTGTCTGCCCCTCCCTCCATTAGAGAAGTGACAGCAACAAAAACCTGCATAGACTTTTCAAACACAGTGATGGCCCAAAATCCCACTTTACAACAGTTTTGCACTCATTAATAATAGTAAACAAAAAACTCAGACATTTAAAATGCAGTAATCATGCCCCCCCCTGCTGCTCCTGTAGTATTGCAATTAATGTGACATTTAAAGGGCCTCATGCTGGACCAAACCTATTATCTGGCACTTCTCTGCCTGTCTGTTTAGACAAACAGCGCTATTTGACTGACAACACTACAGGAGAGCACGACCTCTGAGTCACACAAACACAGTAATGTACATAAATGACTGTGATGATACACAAGGCACATGAAATGAGAATGTGCTGGATATGAAGACACATAAGCACCAAGCAGAGTCGGATGAACCGTCTGACACACACAGCTTGACACCAGATATGTGATTAGTCAGATATATATATAGTGTCCTCAATACATTTGAAACAGACAAATTGAGAACAAATATAAGTTTGGCACTGGTTACTTTACAAAGACAAATAGTTTAAAAATTCAACACAAATTTTAATATTTATTTATCTAAATTAGGTTGTTGTATCTCTGTTTTGAAATTATCTGTGCTTGATGTCACTATTTTATTCTTCTTGGAGGAATTCCGAGGAATTATTTTGGTTATTTGTTGGGAAACAGGGGGATGGGGATTACACTGGCATTGTTTCATATGTTGGTTCTGTGATTTATAAACAGATGTGTAATGACACAAATATGCTCAAAACAAAGAGTATTTTAATATCTTTTTGCAAAAATTACACATACTACCTCTACTGATCATGTACAATGTAAAATGAAGACAAAAGCTATTTGATTTTTTTCCAGTGTCTCAGCAGTAGTTCAATAAACAGATGTACTGGATAGTCCTCAAACACTGAAAATATTAAGCCTACAGATGGAAAATCAAATGATATTGAATTTTTCATGCAGAATATTAAGGACAAAAGCCTTGTGATTATGCCTTTTAGCTACTCAAATGAGTGTTTCAATAAGAATTAGGCCAAAGAACCCGGAAAATTCTCTAAAACCATAAAAAACAGTGTTTTCTTTAGTCTGAAGATGCCAATTTTTCAGTGGACAGCTTAATAGCTTTTTCATCAGCTCTCAATCACATCTGATGGTTTGTATTAGCCAATAAGACTTTGCTCAGTTGTCATAAACTCAGTTTCAAGCCAACTGCATCCCAAATTCTAACTAATTTTTTATTAAAAATCTGCTAATTCAAATGTCATTAAATGCTTTGTCAGTCTACTGTTATCCAATTGTAAGGAGTTGGTTTATCAAGATTTTGCTTTTTTTAAACATCAATTTTTTCACCTCATTTTTTCCTTTTTTTCAATATTTTATCAAATGAATCTACTGGTAAGTGGACAAGTGTATATAATCTAAATAGCCTCAATCCTCGTCTTTCTGTCCTCATGTGAACTGGATGTGAGTGTACAACTGTCTGATTGTATGGGTGGTCCACAGTCAGAGGTCCAATTAGACACATCTTCAGAGGTCACCAACAGGTGGCACCTCACTCAGGATACAAAGTCAAGACCTCAATGTTTACTGCCCCCACCCCCCACCCTCAACACTGCACCCAAGCCCCAGCCTCCATGTTGGCTAATTAATGGGGCACATGTGCAGATAACTGACTGCTTACCAAAAAAGACAAAGGCAGGGCTGCCCCTCCTCCTCCTCCCCCCTGTACAGTCATTCCTCCTGGGGTCCAGACTATAAGTCCTGAGCCCTCCTCGAACATGACAGCATGTCCTCCTTTCTGGGTCACGGGCCTTTCTTCATGGATCAATCCACAGGGTGCAACACTGGCCTTTGGCTCTGCCTCTAAACTGGAGTCATAAATTACGAGGTCTAGTCAGACTGGATCTGACTTGAGCGGTTGTTTGCGACGTCCTGGCTATGTAAACCCAATCAGCACTTCACCCCCTGTACAACCTGACATGACAATAAACCTGATGTCTAACTTATTGCTGCTGTAGTCGAGGCTGTTTAGTTTGACAAACGCTGGGAGCTCCTAATAGATGTGAATGTAGAAGCTGGAGGGACGAGCTGTTGTCTCGTTGTTATCTTGTCATGTATTGGCAGCAGCGCTCCGGCCCTGGCAGCCTGTATACGTGATGGATGGGCTTAAAATGATGAGTGTGGGGAGTCTGACTGTGGGGCTTGTTAACAGGACTGACTGATTGTTTGCTGCAGGACAAGTTCCTGCACACAGCCTGATCAGAGAGGCGGCACATTTCTAAAAACATGACCTCAAGCAATTTCAATGATTAAACTGGATTCTTGGAAAACATTCTCCTTCAACATCTGTTTACTTTTTATCTCATGATACAGAGAAAATATAAACAGCTGACGAGAATGCTAAATGTGGTGCAAAAACAAAAAGGTCTCACTTCTTTAAGTTCTAGCCTTCATTCTTCAAGTTGAATATTTTAATGAGGTCCTTGCTCCTGAATGTATAACCCATTACACTGTACTGAGGGTATCTTTGTCATTTTGGACCAGGATTCAATGGTCTTCACCGTTATTAAAGACAGACAAAAGAGGAGGAATGGTACAAAAAAGTCTAATAAAAAATACTTTTTTAGCCGAAGCTAGTCTGTCCGCTTCATCTGTTTCTACAGCACCATTACTCTAATTTCCATTTTGATTGCACGTTCTTTGTTTTCTGCATGACTAATGGAGTTTTAATCAGGCCTTGAGATAAAACATACACACAGCGAGCGCACGCTGCTGCAGAGAAAAAGGAAAGGACAAAGTGAATGAAAGTGGAGAAGCTTTTTGTCCATAACTTAAAATAACTAATTAAAAAAATCTTTGGAGGCTACAGCCACATTTAACCGCAGAGCCCTTGAGATTCAAGTCTTGGGATGAATAACATACTGTGTGAATAAGGAGATGGTGTAGCTGCCAGTGAAGAAAATGAATAACAACAAGGAATCTTTGCACTGCTTTAAAAAGAAAACCATAATACATATGTCTCAGTAGTTTTTGTTGGTATAAGAAAAGCCAGACATTCCACACAGCATAACTGTGCAGAGACACTCTGTCCAACCAGAGTGATGAGACAGAGTCCGTTTAAAGAAAAGTGTTTTAAAAATATGTTCATTTGCTTTTGCAGAGAGTAAGATAAGAAGATTAATATCACTCTGATGCCTGTCCATTAAATTGGCCTATGTAGCTAGAGTCAACAGATGGTTAGTCTTACTTAGCACAAAATCTAACAAAGTCTGCCTGTCACTGCTCACTTTAACAGGGACTTCTTGGAGTGTCTGCTCAGAGTGACAACAAGACCCCAGGCAGTATCATAACTTGTCATTTAACTTGTCATTTATTTTCACACTTAGATTTACATTCAGATCAAACAAGTGATATATAATGTGTTCATCTGTGAGCTGTAGAGGTGCTGGCAAGCTGAGTTTGTTACCTTTGGTGTTATCAGGTTAGCTTTTTCCCCCATATCTGTTCTTCACACTAAACTGTGCTAACTGGCTACTGGTTGCACTTTTACATTTGCCATAGAGACAAGGGTGTGAATGAGAGTAAGTGCTATCGATTTTCTCATCTCGATCTTGGCAGGGAAGTGAATAAGTATAGTTTCCAAAAGGCAAGCAAAATGCTGGATTCGCAGTACAAAAAACCAAGACACAAATCACCAAGTTGTGCTGCAGCTGTCGTGAGAAAATGGAGCAAATTACACAGAGACACACACACTCACACGAACACACTGTTGGCATCAGCGCTGCAGACTGATTGGCTGTTACCTCTGTTAACTTTCGTCATGTACAGTATGAGACTCTGCCTCAGTGGCCACTTTAAAGTATATTAATAGCTAATTGAAACCTTAAAGTCTAGCATGAAATAATGACTGTGCCACAGTCTTGTACCATAATATAAATCACATAGAAGGAAGAATTTATATACCATGATATGTATCATTACTGTGTGTATTTTTTTCCCTGACGCTGCCAAGTCTTACATTTAAACCCTGCAATAAAAAAAACTTCTTTTCATGTCTTCGTTATTATGGCCTATAACTTTTTTCCGTAAGAGATTAACATACAATTTATTAACCTGTTAAAACATGAAGAGTGATTATTAGCGTGTTGTAAGAATGACTAAGACTCACATACTGGAATATTATACACACATATATTATATGCTTTCCAAAGGTCTGTGTATGTTACTGAATAAATGAGCGGAAGAGAGAGAAAGAGATGGAGAGATTTGACTGTGTTCCAGCTTCAGTTTAACTTTACACACTGCTATTATGTTTTCAACAGCTGTTTAAGAATGTAGCCATGATAGTGACAAACTGCAATAATCAAGACTTTATTAGTTCCCATGGGTGAACTGTAGTAAAAAGCAAATTTTAGCAAAGTTAACATCGTCTGATTTGGTTGGTATTTTCCACACAACCCTTCTGATGTCCTAAGCAGTCACAGTTTCACGGCTCTTTGCTGCAGGAAACTTCAATGCAGTGACTAACAGATATCTATTTTGTTCAGACATGACAATTTGAGCAAATGGATGCGCACGCCATTTTGTTGTTGACAGTTGCACTGTAGTAGCTCTTTCCTAACACTGTTTCGTTGGCTGGTTACAAAACCCACAGTAAATAGAGGCATGTCAATCCTCAAAGTTGGAATGTGACTCATCTCTTGACGGGTGACTGGTTGATTGTGGTTAGGTAAAAGTACAGATGTCAAGACAGAAATATGTGCCAATTCATGTACTGATGGATTTGCTTGGAGGGCATCAGCAGCCAGCCACAGAAAGAAAAACAGAGACGGTTCAGGACAAATAGTGCTGATTAGCTAGAAGCGTGATTGGTCACTTGAATGAAAGTTTCCTTGGAACTGAACAATTACACAGAAGTTCCGTGAGTTAGTACCTCATGCTGTAACCAGCACAGCTGCTGTCAGAGCAGAGTAATCCCTGCTGAATGTGTTAAATTGAAAGAAGGGGGTTTGGTGAAACACTTTCCATGCATATCTCTTTCCCACACCTTTACGTTACATAACATGCTGTATTATCCCTACTTAAAAACTTTGCTCTTTAGCTTTTGTCTAACAACCCTGATGTTCAATAAGTTCAAAGCCCTGCAGGAGTCTGAACTTGTTTTGAAATCCCGCCGGAGCTGAGGCAAGCGTCCTCCAGGCTGCCAAGAGCCCAGATGTCCATCTCTATGACACCAGGATACTTTTTCTGCCCGGAGAGAGACAGACTGAAGGAAGGGGGAAAGGAAAAAGAGAGAGAGAGAGTGAGAGACTTCTCTTAGGTGAGAAAAATGAGGTCTCGAAAGGATTTAAAGTGCTGTAGCCAAGGTGAACAGCTTCTGAATGCTTGTTATGTATCAGGCTGATGCGACGTCTGCAGCTCATGGTCATGACTCACAAGTAGCTTGTCAGCATCTGCACCGGCACAGCCGACAGACAAGTGACCTTCTATGACTTCTCACTACAAATCCCACTTCTTGAAAGTACTGTTCCCTGCAATCCACCAATACCATGAGACTTCATTCAATTTCAAGGCAACTTGATTGGGTAATGACAGTGAATGCTTGTTTTCTGATACTTTCTCTTGTTCTATATCTGAAAAAAATTAGCCATTTCTTTTGATGACCCAAAATACCCAGAATACAAAGACGACTAGAGATAAAAGGAGTGGAAAAGTCATGTATGAGAAAAACTTAAGGGCTTATAACCTTGGCAAATGAGTTCAGAGGCCAGTGAAGCGGATAATTCAGACCTCATTTCAAGGCTTTGGCACATAAATGACAAACTACAATGATGCTACCTTTCCGTGCACTTTGATTCTCTTAATAAGGCACATGTGCTCTAAACACAAACACACACACACATTCAAAAAGGACGGGAAGAGCCCTCAAACTGAATTCACATATGTTTTTTGTACCAGCATAATCTTCACAAATTCCATCAGTATGTTAATTTGAACAATTCTTTCCCAAACCCAGAGACCAGAAACAAAGTCTCTAATCTGTCATCCCTCCCAGCAATATTTACTGGAGCTGCTTCACTGACAAAGTCTGACTTTTCCAGGCACAAGAAAATTTCACTAGAGCTTTTATATTTAATTGAGATGTGTCTTAAAATGGTGGTGAGTGTTTTTAAACCGGAAAATGCCGCCACAACCACCATGACTCATGACACCAAGACTTGTTTGTGACATTGTATTATGCTTTTGTGTGTTTTAAAAATTAACTGATCTGGTTAGGTTGGAGTTACATTTTTTGTTTTTTAATGAACATAGATGTAAAGATCTAATAGTTCAGTTTATTGTTCTTAGTTCGACCCTCAGGTCCTAAAAATTCCCGTTAAATGCCCTGAGGTTTTTGTGCCATTTTTATGAGCCAAGGGAAATTCTGCAGTTTTTTTAATTAGAGATCCAGAGAGAGAAAAGGAGTGACGGGTAATGTATAACCTTCACAGTCTTTGATGTGATGACACCCACCTTCTACTTCACACGAGGCACACCTATTAAATTCTTTCTCCTCTCAAGCTGTGTTATTAAATGGGCAAACACTAATGCACCTTGGTTTTGCTATAATTGCTTTATACAAGCAGGTGATTATTGTTTCATACTATGGCCTTTTCTCTGACCTCTAATTAAAAAAAAACACAGACAATAAAACTACTATGGTAGAATATATCCTATCCTATATAGTATTAACTGGCATATTTTCTTTATTTCTAAGTTTAATGTTCTAATAGAAAAACCAAATATCTTTCTTTGTGTTTTAAGTGTCGCCAATGCACAGTATTTACATTGTGTTTATTGAAATATTTATTATGCCTTAAAAAATGCAGTGTATTAGATAAAAACATGAACAGCAAAAATACAATATAAACTAGAAATGTTAAAATCTCAATTAAAATTGCTTTGACAGTTCAGGAAAAAAAGTGGTTAAAGGTATTGCAGAAGAAACAAAATCAATTTCTGTATATTTAAGATTACTTAAAACCCTGAAGGCTCTAATATAACTTTAATGTAGATCACAATGGGTGACAGATAACAACACCGTCAAGGTGGAGAATTTTAGAAAACCTAGCATACATATATATATTTTTAACATAGTTCCCCAATACATTTACACAGTGGTTACTGCTCTGATTGCTGCACAGAGAGTGCACCAGTCCTTTCTTAGTAGAAGTTGGCATCTTGGATCCAGAAAGTGGTCCACATCAGTGATGATATCATCACAGTCAAAATTGCAACCTGAGTTCTGTTTTTATCTTGGGAAGAGGTAGCACTCTCAAATCAGGTGAATAAGGCGCCTGTTAGACGCATCCAAATCCTCATTACTGGATGGCAGCCATCGCCTGCACAAAGTTGTTTTCCATTTTCTAAGACAGTGCTGACTCACAGATTTCAATTACTGCAAACGATAATACCACAAAATCAGTCAGAGAGCTAAACTGCAAGTGTGCGTAATGAAAGCCGCATGACTAATCTCCTTATCTAAGACCATGAACTTATTAATCACCCCTGCTTGATGTTGATTTATTGCAGTAGATCAGCTACCACTGACTTGTCTACCAGTCTCACAAAATGTGTCTGTCATCATGAATCAATTTGACAAAGACAAAGAATCTGCAGTATGTTTGCAGCTCTGTAGAGCTTTAAGTACTTTGAGTAAAGCAATAACATCTTCATGCTAACATACAACAGCAATGTAAACACGCTGATATTTGATAGATAAAATGTCTGTCTTCTTAAAGAAAAAATAGCATGTTAACATCTACTCATTAGTACTAAACACAAAGTAAAGCAGAGGCAGATGGTAATGTCATTAGTTCTGCAGGTAGTCATAAACCAAAGTATTGTTAAAAAAAAAAAAAATCAATGTAAAAAGGGAAAAGATGACTAAAATAATTGTGATACCACAGATGTGAGTTTTATGATAGTGCTTGACGAAAAGCCAGTCAGATTTATTGTCTGGAGGCTATCTGTAAATAATTTCATAGAAGTCCATTTGTCCATCCATTTGTTGTTGCTAACAGAAAATGCAACCTAAATAGCTAAAAATACAGAGCCAACAAATCTTGAAACAAGTGCTCGGATCATTAATACTTATAAATTGCTGCTCCGTAGCTCTTCTCTGGTTGTTGTTTAGAAACCTGCAGACAAGGTAAACCTGTGTGCACACAGCAGTTCAGTAATGACTTCAAGGCAATGATTCTGTTCATTTTTCTGTGATTGCCTGTGTCACAGTTCAGTCACCATCTGATCTGAAGTCAAGCAAACTGAACAAACAGCGGGCGCTATCTCCCTTTCCCAGCCTCTCTCTCTCCTCTGCCTCCACACACACACATACACACACACTCTCATTCCACCACGGGCTGGTGCTTGTCAGGGGGGAACATGTGTATGCAAATTTACTGAAGCACACACAAACTATTCACAGTCCAATGAGAGGGCACAGATAAACCAACTTATGTTCTCAATATGTCTAGTTCTGATTAGAGGAGATGGAAATGAGGAGAAGATGTGTGGCGAGAAGATTGTCGGCATGCAGCCAATTTCTCAGCCCTTCTGAGGAGAGAGCTAACAATCTCAGTAGACAGTCAGATCAATACTGGCAGCTAGGTAGCAGAGACCGCACCACGTCCACAGATGTGCAAAGTAGTTGGTGAGTCCACACGGGAACCGTAAAGACATTCCAGATCTGCAGGCTAACATGACAAGCATCTCTGTTCTTTTGTTGTTCTTAGTTACAGCAGTTTACAGCTGGGAACGAGGATGAAATGTCAGGCAGCCTGTGGCACGGCTTTGATTACGGCCTGTGTTACACTGGATAGGGATACTCCGACACTTCTGAGGAGTGTCAAGCAGTCATGCACAATTTGTGATACCATTTTTAGTCCAGAAAAAGCCAGGGATCACTGTTTCGGGCATCAAATGAGTCACTGGGTAGGAATGTAAGAGAATTGTCGATGAGCCAGCTGAGATCAGAACCCATTCACGGTCTCATCTGTTGAGAAAGAAAGTGCCTCTGGCATTGTCAGGATAAAGGCCAATGATGTGTTAACACAGAGAAACAAAATTCATCAGGTTGTCGAGTGAAAAAAGGGTGAGGATGATGAACATGTAGTCTGATCACCTGAGGCAAATTATAAGTCAAATCTCTCAAAGGATGAAGGTTGGATCAAGATTTACGACATAAGTATTCGCCGTCTGCTTCCTCTGACAGGTTGAGCTGTGGAATTTAGAGAAACACTTGTAAAGCAGTCAAGTGTCATTTGTTGGGGAAAAAAAAGTCCGAAAGGATCTTCAGGAAATGACTACTACTGAACATACTGTGTATTGCTGCCAACAAAGTGACCTCAAATCTACTTTTTAAACAGCGTCCTTCCGTGTGAACCTTCCAACTGTCTCAGCACTAAATCAAAGCTTGTCTCCACCTGATACCCTGCCAGCGGGTGCTCAGATGATGACATAATTATAGGTTATAAAACAATTCATAATATTTCATTATGCATTTGTCCTTACTCTTTTCAGCACATAATCTTGTCAGGGGGATTATATATCTTTAAACATATTTTACAACTTTTGACTTTAAGTATTTTTTTATTATACTGATCATCAGTGTCAGAAAAATTGGTCTGCATCTACGAGGAGAACTAGTGTTAGGACAGAATTTCTGCATTTGGCATACAGACTCAAAAATGAGTCATATGCTAATAAGCATATGGAAATGGATGTGTACCAGCAATAATATCCATCCGTCCATTATCTGAGACTGTTTATCCTTTCAGGGTCACTAGAGGCTTAAAGCGGGTGTTGGAGCAGCCGATGTCGGGAGGGTGGCAGGTTAAACCCTGAATGGGCAACAGCAATAAAATCCATTCACATAATTTCTATGGAAACAAGATCAAGAGTGGCTTCAAAAGTGGCCTCAATACATCATCGTGTTTGTGATCATATCAATCTTACCAATGACACAATTGTTCAAAGTGAAGTTCAAGTATTGTTTGCTCTTAATTTTTCCCTTTATCCAAAGTTTGATTGTTACCATGGCTCTCTCCCCCTCTCTGTGTTTGTTTGTTTGTTTACTCTCCTCCCTGTGTGAATGGTGTGGTCGTCCTCTGTATTTGTGTGGCCCGTCATCTTTCCAGACCTCTATGATGGAGGGGAGATGATGTGGCTCAGATCCCAATTAGTGGCTGACTCCAGAGATGTTTTAAGAGAGGAAGTAAACCACATAAAGCATCTGCAAAGAAAAGTCTGTAATGCAAGAGATGATGATTGTATGACACGTGTCCCACCCCTCCTCCCTAAAAACCAATCATCTGGCAACTGGGAAAAAACTGACCCAACAGTGTAGGCACTGTGGATTGAGTAAAAGAAGTTGTCCTGCAACTTTTCCTCATTCATTTAAAAAGAAGTCTTTTTAGTCAGAATGTTGCCAATATGGCTGCAGTTGATTGGACTCACCTAGAAATATTTTGGTGACACCTGGAGATGCTCAGTTGTCTTTCTTTACACACCCTCTTCATTTGTTTAACAATCTATATTTTTTCATTACAGTTATACACTGTGATTTTCTGTTATGAATCTATTTTATACATGACATATATGTGCATGTTAGTCCACTCTTTTTGTGATTCCATCCATTCATTATTTGGAAATTCAGATCTGTGATACTGGCCTATTTTAATAAAAAAAATTACTTATTGTGTTACACAGCTGTCTTGATTAGTAACTCCTGAAATATAGAGGCAACTGTTGATTTTACCCCAAAAATAGTATAAAAGTAAGCATTTCCAAAGAACTAATAATGTCAAATAAACTCTGCAATGAACTTCACAGGCATGATGATTATTGCTTGCAACAAAGCAGCGGTGTCACATGACACATGGGAATGTTGAGGCCAGAGGCTGTGAGAAATGGATCGTAAAACCCGAAAAAAGGCAAGAAATGTACAAAAGTGCAACTCTCCACACCTCCTGTCAAGGCCTCATACAGGCCTCTCCTCTGTCACCCCTTCACCACAGAAAATCAGCCAGATTTATTGGTGGCAGGTGACTTTCTGGATTGTAGCTAGGTTATGGTCTGATGTGCTACAGTGCAGGGTATTACATTACCATCTGTTTCTGTTAAGCTTGGAAACCTAAAGAAAAAAAAAAAATTAAGCGCATTTTTATAACTCGTCATTGTGTCCTTGAAAGCTGAGAATGTAAAATGCGGTTGCAGAAAACACAATGCAAGATGGGACCGTTCCTGCTTTATTGCAGCAAAATCCACAGCATTGTAAATCACATGAGACACCAACAACATTTTTGTTACATTCATGCATTGGAGAGGGCTACAGAGGGGAAAATGAATGCCACGGTGTCAGACATCTGGTGGTAATACGTCAAATAGTGCCTTCATGTGGTGTGGGACTATTTCTGTGCAGCTTCACTTTTCTACTACAACCCAGCTGTATCCTAAGTGCTGAACAGCTCCATTTCCAGCATTATAGAAGAGTAACAACATAAAATAATGTGGCAACATCATTCTCAACTCGAAGTAAAAGAAATGTAGCGGCTACATGACAAAATATTTGTCGTTTCAAGTAATCACCAGCTGTCTTTTTTACCCACTGCTTTCAAAATGAAGATGCAAAGACACTGTTCAGCGTAACAACACTGACCTTGTCTTGTTCCAGAATTCCAATTAGCAAATCAATTATATGAGGGTTCATTTTGGGTTTTATGGTGTGAAGCTCCTCTGCCAGTCCTCATTAGTGCTGATTAGAGACACTGCCAAGTCTGGCCTCTCACTGAGTCATGAGCTGTGGGTGATTCCCGTATTGTTCTCCTATTAATACTGCTCTCATAAAAGTCAGCAGTATATATTGGTGTCTTGGCATTAGAGGGTTGAGTGACATCACAGCGAGACACAAGCATTTAATTTCACCAGTTATTTTCAGGTGCTTTGAAAATATTAAAACAAAGGCAAAACCAGGACTTTTATAAGGACCTGTTGAAGATGCATGACTTCAGGTGTAATTTTCTGCAGTCACATGGGAGACATAAGGTGTAAATGAAGTTAATTTTGCAAACAAGTGTAATCTCCACTTAACCTTGGATTGTTCCCCCCCCTCCAATGACGCCAATTGACATTGACTTCAAAAACAAAGAAAATCTCCTTTCTGTCTGTGTTGTGGAAACACATGGCTTGAATATGTTCACATAAACGCACACCAGTGTTTGGTGAGGAATGTATTTCCATCATGACTGTGCTGATGCTGGTAGACAGAGCTGGGGATTGTTGTGAGGAAATGATGTGTGCAAATGCTGTGTCAGCCACAGAGGGATGCTGATGCAAAGACCGTCTCACATCCCGCCATGGGAGACCAACCACTGACACAGCTGGATTGTGCTTACAGTGATGCGGATCTGCCGCAGACAGCAGCCATGCAGACAGAGCATACTGGAAAACTTATTAAGTAGATTTTTAAAAACATTGAGTGGAAGAAATTTTTTTGTGTATTCACTGTTGCTTTAAAAGCTTCTATAAGCTCAAGGATAATTAAAAAAGGAAAAAAAAAACCCTGCACAGTTGTAGAAATAAAACTGCGACTCTCAAGTATTTTTCTTCACAGTTAGATAAAGTCTTTTTTCTAAAATGAAATTAAATCTGTGATCACATTGGTCAAAGTGCAGGAGGCTCACAGCTCCTATTCAACCAGCAGCAGCAACAGACATTTCTGCTTGTGCAGCTCAGAAACCTCCACTTGTGCAACTCCCAGCCATATCGTCTCTGGTCAATGGCGTGATCAAAATGTGTGTGAGACAGGCAGAACAACAGAGCGCCCTGAGCGCAAAGATGTCGTGCTCTCAGGAGGTGTGAGGCCTCTCCTGTAATTACCACTTCATCAGTGAAGTACAAAGAAAACAGAGAGGCCCCAGAAGATTTTTGTCTGGGATGGTAAACAGCCTGCCTTGTCTTAGCTGCGGTCAGACGGTAGTATTTTTTTTTTTTTGCCGCTGTCAGCCAGATAGACTGCCTGCCTTATACGCATTTATGTCTGAGTGCCCCACAGTATGTATTTCAGGAACCCAAAAGAGAGGGTGTCTCATCTGCAGAAGTGGTACTGAAAGAGCTGACAGACTGTTTAAATTGAACTCATTCTGTCAAACATGAATATTTTAACATGAAGGCAAACATATGCAGAGTCTAGTATTTCTTTAAAACAAAGGCAGGACACATTATAGTCAAAGAAACTGAAATATAATTAACAGTTTAAATTACTTTTCGACTTTTCACTTTCTGACTTTAGTATGGTCAATTCTTTTTAAGCCACTCTTTCTCTCACTCCTCACTACAGCTGGCCTGGTGATGGTGTAGACAACCATGTTCCTCTCTTGATGCACATGAAATTGGCAGTCCATCATTACATTCCCATGAGAGGCTTCACCATGCAGGCATAACATGCCCTAAGGTTCATAATATCCTGTCCACATACACCCCCTCTGAGTGTGTAAAACTCCGACCAGCAGTATGATTCACCAGCTTCCTCTTCACTAACACTGCCAACTGTTTCACATGGAAGACATCAACAAACTGGAGAAAGTGGATACTACAGTGCATGTTAACCCTTTAGTACGCCTTTGCTTGTGTTGCTTAAATATATGTAGAGTTTTGTATTAAACTCTGTTGCATCTGCTAAGATTTCTTAACCAGAATCAGAATATCCTTGGTTGTTGGGATGCTTATTTATTAACTTTTTTTTTTAACTTTTAAGTTTAGAAATGTTTTAGTATACAAAAAATCAACCATTACACAACACAAAGCTTACTTAAACCTTGTTTACAGACTGGTAGTAAATAACTTGAACTTCTGTTTGGTCTGTCATGCAACTAGCAGTCAGTGTGGACAATTAATAAAAAAAATTAATAAATTGGCAGCTTTTTATTAAAATCTCTCTCCATATTTTTAATTGCTTATGGGAGGCATCCCGTGCTGTTTTGAAAATATGATTTTATATGTGTTTCAGTTTCTCAGCATGAAAGATGGAAAGAGAAATGTCCAGAATGGTTTAAGGTCTACAAAGGGAACATTTTCAAAGTACCAAGCATCTGGACTTCAACAGAATACAAATAATACAGCCTTTCTTTTTTAATTATAATTTCATTTGTCTCAGGTCCAGATGTTGAAAGCTGGGCATTCATATGTGCAAACAATTGCCTGCAAAAATCTTAATGCAAAAGTGGCGTGAAAAAGGCGAAATAAAACATCAAGGAGTGGCACCATTTGATTTTTAACCTCTTAAGACCCGCCTCTGTTCCAAATGACCCTTGACCCCTCTTATCCTCAGAATCAGGGATCCCTTTGCTTTCACTCTGACTCATGCCTGTCAGAGCCTCATATTTATGGACCACGTCTGATCACAGTGTCCACCTGTTGTTTCACTTCACTCCGCTAAAAAGTTTTGATTCTTATCATAATTCACAGCAGAAGTGGTTGTTTCCTTTAAGCAGAACTGTGTGTCTTTGCACAGCAGCCATAAAGATCTAATAAAGTGACTTGTTGTGCAGCATTGTAAAGTGATTAAAAAGTAACCACAAAACAGGCTTAGATAATGCCATGTGAAAGTGAAATACTGATTCTGCTCGCTGCTTATTTTTCACATATGTTTGTACTGAGGGAGTGAGGAACCTTTAACTCTGTGCAAAGTGATCAGATGAATATTCAGACACCGACCCCAAGGCATCTCCACCTCCCCCTTTTTTTCAGACTGCCTCATCACAGACTCAAGTTCAATGGCCTTGTTTCTGACTTTCTGTGTGACATGCAGTACGAGATCAGCGCACTCAATCAAAAAATGTCTGCGCACCCTGGCATCTGAGAGAGAGAGAATGTGGAAAGGTGAAGGAGAGAAACCACAAAATGACCAAAAAAGAAAAAAGAAAACATCTGAGCTCTGGTGCTCATTAACACTTCTAATAGTGAATTAGAGGGTGATATGAATAATTCATTTCTTTTGGGGTGTTTTTATGATTAAAAAAGATGAGGTATTTTTAGACATTAGATTTGGCAGAGTGGTAGATGGCCAGGGAGGAAAACACAATGGAAAAAAGACCTGAGTCTGATCATCCTTGATATCACACAATCCTTACAGATGCATGTGCAGTTACTGACTAACATGACTGTGTGGGTCCACTGTTTTGGTCCTGGTGACGGAGCGTCTGTGGTTAAAACTGTCTGGACTCCATCTGGCCTCTAACCCGCCCCACATGACTCAGTCCACGGCCCATTAGTCCTCATTCTTTCATTCATACCCTCAAACTCCACCAAGTTGCATGTCACTGTTGCCATCTATTGGATACGTGAGTTCACATCCCTGCATATGCAGCTCTCATGGAAAATAATTCATGCAAGCTACAGCTCAAACCCATATTTACTATGGTAATGCCGGCGCAGTCTTAAACACAAAGCACAAACTTGCTCACAAGGAGGTCTCATCATCAACTCAGGCAAATGCAGCCGCAGACTGATCCAGGCTCAAACCTCCTATATGTTGGCAAAGCATAATTTCATAGCTACATAATTTGTCATGACGACCTTTCAGCCTATTTTTGTCACACAAACCACCAGTGTAACACAATATGTCAAATTCTTTTTATTTTTTTTTACAAAAATAAGTATTAAAGGTCCTTAGATTTTTAAATTGTCTTCAAGAAAATAAACTATATGAAATAAAAGTGTCTTTCACTCTGATTGAAGCCGTGAGAGGCAACCAGTCATGTATTTGTGGCTCCTATTAGCATCGAGAGCCGAGTAAATCAGCCGTAAATCCTATAATCTTCCTCATCCATCATAAAGATGAGGCCATGTCAGAGCGGAGAACCCAAACCTCAGCAAACAGCACAGTGCTGGTGGTCCGCTCTGTAGACTTTAAGAGCTCCAACTGGACCAGAGCTCATATCCGTGCATGAACATGGTAAATTTTCTGAGTTAATTATGGATGATGATGTCATTCAACATAAAAAATAGAGAGAGTCAGTCCATCCACTTGCAGCAACAAAACGAAGCCACTCCTGAGCAGTCTCTTAGCTTGTCCAGCAAAGTATTGTAAGAACTCAGAAGGAGAAGATGTGAAAAACAGAGTAAAGTTTCAGACATTCAGGGAAAGGATTGCACAGAGGGACACATCTAAGCTGTGTGGACTCGAGGTGACAACTTGTCACTAAAAATAGAATGTGTAATATTTTATTTATCAAGTACGCACGCTCACACATGCACATGCACACACAGCAGTGAACACACATGCAAACACACTCATATCCGGCTTTATGTATTAGTCCTATTGTGGGTTCATCTACTGGCCACTGTGTATGTGTGCATGTGTGTGAGAGATGCCAGAAAGACAGAGATTGTGTGCCTACATGAACTGCAAAAGTGCAAAATCTTGCTCTGTCACAGAGAGGAGCTCTGCCTTGCAAAGCCTTAAGAGATTTAGTCTCAGGTAGCAAATAATAGCTGGTGACATTATCACTTATATCAGCAGGTTGCCCTCATGCATATCACTGTAATCTTTGTGGGCTGCAAAATGGAACTTTAGTGCACAGACTGCAACATGCCACATTTAGTATCCAAGAGACAAGCAAGATAATGTTTTTATAGGCAACAGATTCACATTTTATCGGTTATTACAGATAAGCATTATTTTATATGCTGAATAAGATGATACTCTGCCACTGGAGAAAGGCTGGTGTTTTATCACACCACTGGCTTAGATGCAATACAAAAAGACAGGAAATTAAGACGACATTACAAGGATGAGTTAACAAGGGCAGCATCTTTCAAAATAACAATATTCCAATTAAAATTTATACATGCAGGTTAAAGTTCACAGTGATGAAATTAAAATGTTTCCTATGCATGAAAATGTGTTGGATCATTTATACAGAACTGATTTGTAGGCCATTTTGGGGAGGGCAGAAAACAAGATGTAAACACAGCAGTGAAAGATTATCAGCTTTTTATTTGATGAGACAAACTTGTTACAGCAGCAAACAATTTCAGATTCACTCATCATAGCAGATACTGAGAAACATTAGCACTCATTTGAAGGCCTTCTGGTGAATGCAAGTCTAATATTTTATTGCTTATATACAAACAGTACAAAGAAATATTAGACTTTTCTGCTGTCAAATGTCACTAATGTTACTGCTGTCTGCTGCATCTGGAAACACTGCTGATGCAAGTGATGGGACAAAAACAAACAGTGAGGATGTGGGCTGTGAGGCCAACCATGTTCACAGACACGTAGTCATGATCCACTTTTTTAAAGGGCCAGTGTGTAGGATTTATTGATATCTAGTAATGAAGTTGCGGATTCAAAAATCTTAAAATCTCTCAGCTCACTGTGGCTGTGAAACTCAAGAAAAACACTGAAAGCCCTCTCTAAAGCCAGGGATCAGTTTGTCTGCTCTGGCAGTGCAACATGGTGAGCTCTGTGGAAGAAGACCAGTTCCTCTGTAGATATTAAAGGCTCCCTCTAAGATACCAAGAACACAACATTTCTTCTTTTCAGGTGAAACGAGTGAAAACATACTTTTGAATATTATATTGAATTTCTGCCAAATTCAACAGGTAGATCCTCTTAAGTTTTACACACTGAACCCATAAAATATTGATTGTAGCAGCTTTAAATAAGAGAGTTGCAAACATCATGTAGCTGAAGTTGCTTTTGTCATAAAACAGTTCAGTGTTAGAAATGTGGGTTAAGAGCTATGACTCAAAGTAGCATTTCACACCTCTGTTTCTACTGGGCGTTTACTTATCAGAGCTGATGAGCCGATAAAATGAAGGCAAATTACTTTAATGAACTCACATACTAAAAGTAAAGAAGCTGCTCCCCAACTTTTCGATTCATTTTTTAAGTGTAACAGTCTACAAGAAATTTGCCTTTTGTCATTATGTTTTAACTGCAGGCTTTTGGCTGTGCTATTAAAAAATACTGACCTACTAAATTTCATTTGACAAATTTGATCAAAATCAAAGCAACTGATTTAATTTTGATTTAGTTCATCATCAAGTATTTAAAAAAACAGCATGTTTGTCAAGTTTTTGATGTGGTTGGCTAAAGCAAATAAACTTTTGTAGAGTCAGATCTGTTTTTCTTTGTTGTGATAGCAAATTAAATGATCCATCTTTGTTCACTACATCTAAGACTGTCTATTTCTAAAGGGATTACAAACTACTGGTTATAATTTCACTTTTTAAGATACAAAAATGTGAAATCAGCTTCACCTGTATCAGCTGTGGAACCAGCTGAAGCCCCCCTCCAAACATTTCATGCATTCCTGCTCGTAACATATTGATGTTCATAAGTGGGAGTGGGAGGTGTTTGTTGTGTGAAACCATATCATAGACTTAAAGCCTCTGACCACGCCATGTATTTATTACTCCTGTTGTAAAAACACCCATGATCGATAAAGTTGATTGATAGGGAGAATGTAGACAAGGTTTTGTCTTCAGCACTGTACAAGCAGTGTCTCTGCTGCAGGAGAGCGGAGGTCGGGGTCAGAGCACAGAACAACTCTAAAATATGTAACACAGCTAAAGGTTCATATGGTAAGTTTTACAAAACTGGTCTTTTCTTTTCTGTATTTTAACATCAGCTACAATCAGTTTTGCATGCATAGTATGACCGTCAAGCAAAAACTTGATGGCGTTTGGGAGATTTTTGTAAAAGTGCATAGCTCACAAATCAGCTCCACCTTTCTCACTGCTCTAGAAATCCAGATATGAAAAACAGTCTTAGCGAATCAAGATAATGGTAAAATCCTAGATTTTGTTTTAACAGCAAATAGTGTACAAAAATCCCTAGTTTTCCTTCCAGTTCACTGTTTACAGCTACTCATCTTTAAGCTGTGTTGAGATAAACATTGTGATCTCAGTAGAAACTGGAGGATTTGAGGCCACTATTTTCGCTACTTTACAGAACGAACAAGTGTGTATTCCAAAAGCTAAAATACCACATGAAACCAAAGACCTCCAGTGTCACTGCCATCTAAACCTGTAACAGATATCTCTCTTCATGCCACCCTGAGACCAGCTCATGTCTCCTTGGGAAGGCAAATGACCTGCCTTACGTTGACTTAGTGTCTCTCCCATCCCCTTCCAGTCATTTAATCTTGGCACGATATCAAGATAGCGATCTCCCTTTAACCTCCGCACAGGGGACGGACACAAAGGGACACACTCCTCACTTCATCACTCAGTGTCAAGCGGTGGTGGCATGCCAAACAATCCCATTAGCCCTCAGCCAAGGCCTGGGGACATCAGCTATGTCCTGAATCAACCGCAACATCTCTGCTCATTTGAACATCCTCTCTCCTCCCAGTATCCATGCACTCATGTGTCAGCATGTATAATGAACTCACTCAGTGCTACACCCAGCTTTTACTCTGAGGAAATAGGCAGCCCCATCACTCTGAGTAGCTTTTTACAACTCAACACTGATCAATTAATGACTACCAATGAGACCCTGAGAGATATTCGAACAGGAATATTAGAGTGATGCTGAGAGAAAGAGGAGCGTAGGGAGCTGGATAATAAACTATGAATTGCAACTCACAGCAAATCCAACAGCAGAGAGGCACTTTCACAATCACTTCCATACTGATACCTCTTAAAGCTGGCAACACAGGCCAAGGTCGCTGGCACCATATAGAGGATTTATTTCACTCTCACATCCAGGTGCCACATAGTAATAGGCTTGGACTCAAACAGCAGCAAACGTAATCAAAGTGGCACACGATGTTTAGTGCCTAATCCCACTCCATGACACTAGTAGACGAAAAATAATAATAACACAAGTGCAAGGAGGACAAGGTGTTTGAGCCTGTTGGTTTTGTCATAAGCTGCAATGATGAAAGAAGAGCGGGGAAGAATGCAAAGAAGAAGAAGTAAAGTGAAGAATATGTAGCAGAGGGAGGAGGTGTTACTCACGGCTCCTATCACCTTTCCACCTCCAGCTTCCCTTGTACTTTCCCGTGCCATCCCCTGGTACGCTGCCTCCACTCAGTACCTCCACCAGCACCAGCAGCAACAGCAGGGGCATCTGCCTGCTGGACATGCCTGCTTTCGAAGCTTTCATCTGGGCTACAGCAGAGAGTCGAGGGCCATGGGGAGCGCTGTCCTACACTCAGTCATATCTCACACAGCTGTATGGAGTTCTCCAAAACAACAACAACATGTCCTCCCTCTGATCGCCTTCCCTTTGAGCGTCAGCCCTGGGCCACGACACTGACGGCCCCAGAGGGGTTACACACTCACCACAGACACCCCTCCTTCTCCTTGGGGTTTAGAGTTATCCTTCTGAGACAAGAGCTTCACAGATTCCCTGCAATTCCAGCATTGGTAGAGAGGAAAAGTAAACCTAGATTTCTGGAGCTCCACTATGAAATATTGATCTGGTCTTTTTTCTCTCTCTCTGTACTCTTCCTCTTCCTCAATTTTGAGTGTCTCTTGGAGTTAGGAAGTCCTGGTCAAAGCCTCAAAATGATCTCAGTAGTAATAGCTCCCATGGGAAGAGATAGCAGATGAAGAAGCAAACTGTTTCCCCCTTTTTGCAGAGCAGAAGTTGTTCAAGTCACAGCGTGGACTGGTGACACTGATGGTGGCACATCACTGATCCAGCAGCAGCCAACTCTTGTTACCCGCACCAGGAAGCGACTGAGTGAGTGCATGTGAGTGTGTGTGAATGCCTGTGTGTCCTCCGTCTCTCTCTCCGTCCATCTACCACTCTTCTCGGGTCACATGTGGCAGTGTTGATATGAAAATAAGGAATAAATCACAGAGCTCAGTTGACTACAGAGCCGCCTTGACTTTGTCAACAGAGCGTCTGAGGGAGAGAGAGGGAAAGAGAAAGAGGAAGAGAGAGAGTACATCTAGCAAAGGAGGCAGAGAGGGGAGGGAGCGAGGGAGATATGGAGGAGAGAGACTGAGTGAGACGAGCGTGGGGGTGTGAATAGCAATTTTTTCAAGTGCAATGTCTCTTGCGCTTTTATACGCTCATGATGCCCGCTCGTGAGTGTATTTTTATTGTGGAAACCTGCACAGTCCGACTGAGCTCAGTGACTTGTGCGTATATGTGTCGCTTTGTGTGTGTGTGTGCGCCACTGAAAAAGCATTGCTGTAATCTAATGGGTTCTCAGATTTATAAGTTAAAAAAACAAAAGTGTTGCACCTGCATTCTCATTGGACCAACCTACCTAACATGCACCTGTTTAGACAAGTATACCAACCAGTTTGACTGGGTCTTTGTGTGTGTGACAGTAACTGTAATTGTGGCAAATTAACACCTGCACCACAGTTTGGAAAAGATCTCCTATAAATGAACAGTTGCACCATGATAAAATAAGCATGAAGTACAATGTTTTTTTTGTAAATGTAGATCTGTGAAAAGGCATCACTTGTTTGTTAAGGGGATTGTTTCCGATCATCAAATTAAAATCTTAAAAAGAACACCAACTCAAGTGATCCCTTACTGTTCACTGTTGATGGTACTTTTTTCTTTGCATGAACTGCAGCTGTGTAATGACACTGATGTATGCACTTGCACTGAATTACTTTTAATAACAGCATGCCAATAAGTAAGACTGAAGGGGTAGGCTTAAACAACTTCAGGCTGACTTAGACTCAACCTGGCATAGAGATTTGCATATTTGATTTTGACTTTTTAATGCTGAATGCCCTTCCTGATGCAACCATCCCCCATCCCTGCTTGGGTCTGGCAATAAAGGAATGAAATGACTTGTGTACCCCCGGTGGTTAAGCAACCACTCAAGGTTTAGTGTCTCGTCCAAGGACACCTCAACATGTGGCCACAAGGATGGTAAAAAATAGGACCTCAAATCAGTAGACACCCTGCTCCTCCTGAGCCACAGCCGATACAGTATGCTTAGTCTAGTTTATAAAATAAATGAATCAAGCTTAGACTTAGTCTCTAAAGCAAAACAGCAAGTGTAAACTTACAGTTGTGAAATGTAATAAAGAGCGTGATGACAGAGAAACGTGGTAATTTTGTGGGTGAATTCTAATCATGTTACAAAAGCAGATTATTGTGTTTAAAATGGATACAATGTACAGATATACAGTATATATAAGAGCTGTGTGTGTGAAGGCGCACACACCACAAAGCCTATTTTTGTAAAAAACAAGCTCAGCAAGTCTGGGTTTAGAGTTACAGCGCTCGTTTCCTCTGCCTGCCCGGCCTGTCAGGACGCAGGTGAGTGCAGGTTAACGTGGGAAACTGGAGGTGTCAGCAGCACCCCTCCCCCTCTGCCCTCACCCATGTCTCTCTCTTATATACCACGGCTAAAAATGCAACTATGAGTATCAACTTCTCCATTTAAAAAAACAAAAACGCAGACTTAACTGTGTGTGAGGTCAGTTTGACAAAGAAGAAGACATAAATCTGCATAAGATTTACGAGCTTAATTCTTTGTTACAAGCTGTTATAAAAATAAAGTATGCAAGTCCTCCTCTGCACACATTGTTCTCAGATTAAGTCTGATTGCCTGATGTTCTTATTTTGTTGAATAATGTGGACAATGCCCTGTAAAAGTGTCCCTATTTGTCAGTCATGTAATCCTGATGTAGTGGCCCCTTAAGGACCACGCTCCTGGAGATGTAATTAATCGTGTTACATTAGCCACTGATGGAAGTCTGATTAAAACAGCTCTCTAATGATTAGGCCTCTGGAATAATTACCACTGCGGTGAGGACGGGGCACTTCAACCCCTCAGGACACCAATCCAACACTCCTACTACCTGCTAAATGTCACTGCTAATGCCAACTGCTTGGAGACTTGGATAATACAATGCAAATTGTATGCAGGAGGAATAAATGTGTTGCAAGTTATAAAAGAGGCAGCATTTACAAACTGTCCACACGAAGCCTAATATGTGTTTTTAACGTGTTGTGTGTCTTTGTTATTATGCAGCCTGAGAAAGAGATTTACCTCGTGCTTACTCAGAGCTAAAGGGTGGATCACAAACACAACAAAAAACCCACTAATGACTTTCTTTGTCAGTCACAGAGAACAGATACATAGACAAAAGATGGTTACGTCAGCTCTCAGCACAGTTTATACAGACTTATGTTGGGCTCTTTTGTTTTGGGCATCAAAGAGAGACAAGCATCAACATGTGAAAGTCAGATTTTATTGGATTCCTGCTGAACTGCACACAAATGCAATGCCTGTGGTTGTGCACTTTTCCATTTCTTACTGTTTACAATTCAAATTGCTCAATCATTTCTCAGCAAATGCTGCTGCTAACTAACTTGCTTTGTATCTACTGTATTATTTATCCATTCATATCAGCTGTTGTATTTTTTTTCAATGTTTTAAATGAAATTTTAACATAAATTTTGTATTTCTGACTGAATTTGGTGCCCTAACATGGGGGTTGTATTTTGTGTGTGTGAAGTACAGTTTATAATAATGTAAGTTTAGCTTACAGCTGTGTGGGCACTTCACTGAAAATTAAAAGAGTGCACGGATAAATTATATGAATTCTGTATTACAAATGACTTAAACTTACTCATATAATCACACATGCTGACAGCTCTGACAGTTTTTCTAATTATTATTAAAATTATAGGTAATTTCACAGCTGGTTACCATGAGTGTAGTGCGAGGCTACATGCTATTTTCACTTTTTCTTTCTAAAGTCAACTTGTGGCACGTAGGCAATGAGCAAATCTGAAGTACAACACAATAAAAATAAAACACACTAAATCTGAAAGGGAACTTTTGTCACCTGGAGGCTGATTCAGATGAAACTGCTGCTCCTGATCTCAAACTTAAACTTGGATGATGCTAAACAGTCTTCTCTAGTCACTTCATAACTCCATAACACTGCTGATCTCCTCCTTGGACTTGTTTATTTCCACTGAAATAAACACGTATTTCCACTGAAACTGTCAGAATTCACTTTATCTCTTCAGGAGTCACAGGTCCTGCACATATCTTGGCAGCTGTGGTGCCCCACAGGGTCCAGCCTCTGCCTTATCTTGTCATTCTCTACATTCTCCCTTTTATGCATGTGTTACATTCCATTTGTATGCTGATGGTAGAAAGTCATACATGTGAGCTGTCCTATTAGGGGCCTCTCTCTTATTTTGGCTCAAAAACTGCTGTGAAGTGATCAAAGCAAGAATGAGGCACAATTATCCTTATTTGAATTCCAGCTCTAACACCACTCACTAACATAATCTTCCTTTTTATAAGAACACTCCTTCTTCACCTCTTACAGAAGTCTTGTTGTGAGGTACGATGCACAATCACCCCTTGAGAACTACTTCAAAAACCTTTTAAAACTTCCCTTCCTGACATCGCTAGACTCAATCTAACCACAACCTGAGATGCAGAAGAGGCAGAGCCAGTTCTCCAGACCTAACCACTGTAACTAAGGTAACAGAGAGTTAAAAACATTATTGAAGCACATGCTTTGAGAACCAACCTGCTCTTCGTCCCCTTCAACTGACTGTTCAGTGCAGCTACAGACTTGCAGCACCCTGCAGTAAACAACTGCTCACGCTAGCAATCCTTCAACCCCCCGCCCTCATCAAATGACTACCTCCAGGACTAAGCATGATAAAATGCTTGTGCTTAGAAAAAAATTTAAATGCTTAGTACTTGTATTATATCCCTGCAGTCATGTTTGAGTGGAGCAACAGTAACCTACGTGCTGTAGCTAGAAATTGCTGCCTAATGGTATTGTAGGATGCACATGCACACGCACATGTGCGCACATGTGCGCACACATGCAAGCCAAGAAATATTCTCTGTATGACCTTGTGGATGAAAATGATTTAACAACTGAAGTCGATGGCTGTATGCATGTAATAATAAAACTCTGGTCATGGTGGTGAAAGATTAGTATTTCTCTTTGCATCTTTCTCTTTTTTTGTAAATCAAACCTTGTATTTAACAACATCCCCCTCTTGAGTTTGTGTTTATTTCCTGTAAAGCAGAAAGCTGATACAGAGGAAATGTAATTGAAGATTATTTCATGGCAGTGTTTCTGCTGCCACTGAAAATGAGATCCCCTTTGCATTTTGTTCCTCTCTCCCCCATGTCATTATGGTGTTTATGAAGCTTGCATTCTGGCCCATCTTGGTCCTGCCAATGTGATGAGACAGCAGGGTTGATGGGTGGTACAAAGGCACCCAGCAGGGATGAACAGGCGGAGGACTGGACGTCAGTACACAGCTTGGAGCACAGCAAGAGATTTGAGGGGACTGGCACCCACTTCCTGACACTCTCACATGTAAAAAAAAAAAAAGGAAAAAAAGCCAGCTCATAGGCAGTCAAACCACAGTTGAGTCAGAAATTTAATTTTTAAAACTAAACTTTTCTTTCTGTTGCTGGACTTGATACAAAAAAACTAAAGCAACATTCAGCAGAGATACCCAAGTCAGTAGCATCTGCAGCAGGCCACATCAAATCCTCTCACATACACTGACCTAGAATATATGCTCAGGATGTTGTTGAGAGTGATGCTGATCTTAGCAGGGGAGTAATCTGTTTCAGCAGCCTCACTTTAAAATTGTTTTCTAATGTTGTACTTCATGGCATTCTAAACTTTACACCACAAAGAGAGTATGGTCTGACTCTATTTAAAAGAAAAATATATTGGAAAATTTACAAACTGGATTACATGAGGAGATTAATACTAACCAGAAAGTATAAAGCTAAAGCTAGCAGGTGCTAGTCTCAGCCTAGCAGTCCTGAAATAGGAGGGAAGTCGTGTCCTTTTCCCACAATCTTGGATTAAATGAGTCAATCTGACAATCATCACAGGCATGTGCAGTGGTGTTGGAGAGTTAGCCTACTTTCAAATGCTTATTCTGCACTGCTTAGTCTGATCAACCACTGAAATATGATGTTGGGTTGCAAGATTACTCTGCTTTACTTTTCCACCTTTTGAAACCCTATGCACATGTGTCGCCTTGATCAGACTGCCCACATTTGTCTGAATGGTAGAATTGTAACACCTGATTTGGTCCAAATGGGGCCTTAGACAAACATGATTTAACTAATGCTAATTAGTGAGCATTAGAGGTGCTGGTAGGTGGATTCTGTGATGTTTAAACAGAGCTAGCTAGCTGCTTCCTTAGCCCCTGACACTAAACTAAGTTAACCTGCTGGCTGATGCTTTATATGAGACTTGTTGATTTTTTGTCATTTCCATCCTCACCTCCCTGCAAAAAATGCTAATATAGAAGTATTTCTCAAAATGCCTCTCATTTCTTTGAGCTGGTAGCACCCACAGTGATCCACAATTTACACCTCTATCGTAAGATCCAGCATGTAAATAGTCAAGGAGGGTCAATTTGCCTCTGTAACTTTATAGCACAGTTATTTGCAGTATGTCTTTTTCAGTGCATTTGGTTAGAATTTTAATTATAGTGCTTTGGAAGGAGGCAGATGGAGCATAAATTAGCCATCAGGACTCTGGTTGAGCAGTGACACTGTGTGATGACAGTTTTTTTTTTAACCTACATATCAGAGTTCCAAGGGATTCATATTTCATTACTGTCTCAACCTTAAGAATGTAGAAAGAAGTCAGGATTCAAAGAGATGGGGCGTTGGCCCGAGCTAAGAATTACTGCATGACACACAGCTCAGTGACATCTAATCTACAGGTTGTAAATACAGCTCAGTGTATGATCTGTGCTTGTGCCTCAGTGGGTGAATGCTCCTGCAGTATCACTGTAGTGCCTGCTCATAGAAATGTGTGTGTTTTTGTGTGTGTGTGTGTGTGTGTGCTGCAAAGCCCCTGCTGTTTCTGAGTGAGTTACGTTCAGCATGTCTGGAGAATGATAAACAGGACCACACCCAGCATTCTTTGCATGGCCAGGTTACAATGGCCCGTTCAATCAACACCACTGCTCCACCCACACCTCCAGCCCCCTATCTGCCTTCTCCAATACACACACACACACACAAACACCCACCCGCACACACACAATGCCACTCTCCAGTCGATGAGAAGTCACAAGAGGAACCTGGCTGAAGGTTAATGTGTGCAGTGAAATAGACATGTGATCACTTGCAAAGACACTGAGGGGAAAAAAAACTCACACACACACACACACACACACATTTTGCTTCCAAATAAGACAATGGCTTTAATCTGAAATATATCATTCTCAGTATTCACTCACATACTTCCCATGTTCCCAGAGAAATTCTAGGAGGTCATCTGTAATCGCAGCTGTTTCTGAAAAAAATGTCAAGTCAATTTTCTTAAATTGCAAGTCAAAGAACAAACTGAAACTTGCTGACGGGCACAAGCGTCATTATTATCACTCTAATGAAATACTGATCTGACATGAAAGCCACAGTCAGCAGTTTTGGTAGCACTGACACTGACATTTAAGAAGGCAGCATGACAAAGTACAGCAGGTTGTTGTTTGTGTCATAAGATTTTATGATTCTGAACTTCTGCGCTAATAGTAGCATCTGTTCCTTTATAGGGACAAAAAGGGTTAATATCATTTGTCTCCATGCCCTTCACCCCCAACCTCAAAGCCCTGTTTTCACTCCCTGTAGAGTCCGTCGTCAGCGGTCTCACCTTGCAGTGAGATTCCTGCCTGCAGCACTATCGTCCAGATCGCACAGCACACTGTGATTTACAGCTGCTGTTGCTGCAGGGCCATCTGGACCATAACCATTGCTGAACGCTCAGTATTAGATCCTCCTTCTCTTTCTCTCTCCTCCCTCCCAGCACATGCTGTATGTTTTCCGTATGTCTCTTCATAAATACACATTGTTAGATCCTATCACATGCAAACCCTCCTTTTATACATTCTCTCTAATCTGTTTGTATTTACGTACAAATATGTCCATGTACTCTTTCTAAAAACATTCACACTTGCTTTTTTTGACACATAATAAATACAAAATGTATTTATATTGTTAGAACTAGCAATAATAAAAAGATAAATATGAAGGAAATCTCACCAGATGATCTTTTATACAAACACTATTTAAAACTGTAATAGAAAGTAGCAGAAGGTGTTAAAAATAGATTACTAAGTTTGTGTAATGCTTTCAGTGGTTCTGTTTCTCTTTGGTAAGATCATACTCACAAAGAGTGAGTTCACACTCACAGGAAGGGTAAATTTGCTCATCTCCTCTCAAATGTTCACATAAAAAGAGCTGCCAGGAGAAAATAAGTTGTAAATGATGTTTGATGTGGGCCTAAAAGAGTCCACACTGTAATCGCTGCAGAGGTCCCATCAGCGAGTTTGCACAAAAGACACCAGAGTCCACACAAAATCTGTGGGAACACACTAGCTAAATCCGGACACCCCAGCGCTGGCTCTCTCCCAAGTACAAAGGTGATAATCACAAAACCCTCAGTGTAAATGTGCCTCATTCATGATTATGGGAGTGCCATAACTGTGGTTCTGCATCTTTTAATGCTCCGTACCCCCGATTCAATGTGTCCCTTAAGAGCCTCCTGCTGCAGTTTGTGTTCACAGGAGTGTGTGATGAGAACCAGGTGAAACATCTGGTGTCATATAAAAGGTGTTAGAGCATTAAGAGCAGAGCTGTACAAGCTTCACAAGAGCTGCCAAATATACCGCAGATGTAAAGAGGGAGCTTGTTGAGGCCACCTGCTGTAATCTGACCATCACCCAGCAGGAGGCAGTGTTGGATTCAGTCAGTTTTATGGAGTCAGTTGATTCCACACCAGGGGGGCCGGGGCCACTGGAGGCAGATCAGAGTCAAGGTGTTAAAAGTGACACCTGGCAGCTGGGTCCTGAATTAGACCTGCTTGGTTTAGATCTGTAAGTCAGACGCTTTCTATCCACAATATCACTTACACCACAAATTGATTATTGACCACAGAATAAATTATGTAAAGATCATGTACATGTACACAATCCTGTACCCTCTGAGAGCTCAAGGACGAGCGATTTCTTGAGTTGATCAAGTAGAAGGGAGGAGCTTGTGAGACACACCATCAGACTGAATAGAGATGTTACTGACAGTGCAGTGATCTGATTGGTTGTAGATAACCCAAGGACAGTCGGATTCAGGACATAATGCAGAGCATGAAAATGTCTCTATGCTATTAATTACTTTTTTCTCAGGTTATTTTCCTGCTATTGAAAAACACCAAGTTCGAAACACGAGTCAGCCTTAGAAAAGTGTGTGTTTTGTATGAGGTTTAGATTATTTTTCTGCTTCTGCAGAGTTATGGAGGTGAAGTCAGAAACAAGTTTTTTTTTCCTTTTATGTTTTATTTAATTTCCTGCAAGCCTTAAAATGCAGTCTTAACTTTGAAAACCTCAGCAGAAGATGTCCATGTGTGTAAGTGTATAAACATATGCAGAAAGCACTTATACACTGTCCAACGAGCGTGAGTGAGTGTGTGTGTTTGTGTGTGTGTATGAGCATGAGCACACAAGTGGCTCTCCTATTAAATTTTGTGTTGCACAGAGGGACACTTCAAACAAAACTGCATCTCACTGTCTTTTGTGCTGCAACTACAATATTGCATACGCTATAAAAAAATCTCAAAAGGGCTGCAAAAGTTGTCCACATAAAACACTTACATCATAAAATTGTGTGGGAATTCACTCACGCATAAAATAAAAATATTGTTACTATGTTTATTTGTAAATCAAAGTCTAGTACTTGCTGTTTTGTGGCAGAGGAAAATAATAAGTACGAGTATATGAAGTGCACCCTCTAGCCAGGAGGTGGCACTATTTGACAGCAAACGGGTCTTTATCTCGAACCAGACTTGAGCTGACTTATTCTTTTCACCTTATGAGCCTGTATCTTACCTAATTTAGATTCTATTGTACCTTAGGTCAATTTTTTTCAATTGACAGCAATGATAAAAAGAGCACAGCACAAGAAGAAAAATAAAAAGGTGGGCTACAGATGGATTAGTTTCATAATTGAAACAAGTATTATGTATCATTTATGGCTGTTTCAGTAGATTTTTGTCCTTGGCTTTATCTTGCCCTCTCTTTTGGTGTATCATAATTTTTTGTTATCTGCTGTCTCAGTCTTGTTTTGTAAAACACTTTTTGTTAACTTAAAGAAATAGATTAGACATGACTTACTGTATGGATCCTTAATTCATACCATTGTCTTAGTGCTGATGTAAGACTACAGGATTCATATCACTTAACTGTCTTCTTATGCTTTTGTCTTTGCAAATTTGTGAGGTTAAATGGTGTATAATGCTACATTTTTCATTGTATCAATCAGAAATCTGGGATGCTTCAGTTCCAGTTTTTATTGCTGAAAGTGATGTTCCTTCCACTTCCAAAAGAGGGCAGTAAAGTCTTGCGGTGTGATGCTGCCACAGCTTCCTCAAAGCTCTGACTGCTCATGCTGTTCAATCCTCCTTATGCTGTTTCATTGGGACTAATTACGGTGTCCTTCATCAATAGAAAAATGTTAATGATTGATCTGGTTTGTTCCCAAACTGATACCAAAATTGCTGCTTTGGGCAAGTGTTCACTAATTGGTCAAAGTAAACACACTCACATACCTTTAAGTAAATGCTGACATAATGCTCATAATAAAAACTCAAGTCTCTTTCTCCTTGTCTCCCTCCAGACCCCCCTGTCTGCTTTACTTTCCCACTCTTTTACACTGTTTCCTCTTTCTCTCTCACTGAATTGACGGACCAATAAGCCTTTAATCCCTTTAATACAAACTTCCAACAGAATCACTTTTTAATTGCATAAAATAAACAGTGAATGCGTAACCAGATCTCCTCTCAGGATAGATTTAGCTCGGTTACAGACAGCGGATTAAGCTGAAAAGTAAGCCTGCAAGTTATTTTAAGGGGGAAAAAAAAAGGATGAAAGGAAGCGACGAGGAGCACAGGATGTCAAAATAATTCCTGTGCAGCTAGGAGTTAGCCAACACATGAGGAGAATAATCATATGGAGATGATGGTGGTGGCTCTGTGATTAATGGGCCCATTTTCCTTGCACAGCTTGGATAGTGGGCCTACTTGGCCCCATTAGGAAAAAGCCTAAAGCCACCCGGTTTCTCTGTATGCCATTCATCAGGCAGATATGAGCGACCGAAAAGGTTTATTCTCACACATCCATGAAATATGCACTATTGAATATACAGAAACACATCCCCGTATCCTATTTGTGCTGCTTTTTGATATGATCTATGCATCTTAATGCCTGTGTCGGAGGCTATCAAGGCTCTGGTATTCAGAGTGAAATGAGAGGAGGAGACAAGGCCAGGCTCCTGTCTCTCATAATTGGTTCTACCTGCTGTGCAGAATCTGAGGCAGGAACACGCGTATGTGTTTCCCTTCTTGTTTGATGGGCTACAGGGAGCAAGAGCAGCAAACATAGGCCAGACATGCCAGTGTCCCTTTTAGAGCAGTATGCAAATCAACTGTTAAATTTCATTTTTCTAATCCC
>JAPZDV010000024.1:19535941-19553684 GCA_029814665.1 Acanthurus lineatus | reverse complement strand
TATTTCGGGTGTTCCTTTCTGTTCTGTACTTGATACTGTATTGCACTGTGCTATGCTGCTGCTGGAACCACAATTTCACTGAGGAACTCTCAACAGGGATCTATAAAGTTCTATCTAATCTAATCTAATCTAATGTATTACAGTGAGTGACTCTGCATGTCTATCAGTGTAACAGTAGCAGTATTTTTTGGAATTTATATCTTATCCTGGTTCTGGAAGCTTGATAAGCCCTAATTTCAGATTTAAAAACTTGAATAGCTACCTCGTGTAGTCTACTGCTTAAGCAATGACCAGTGTGAACGATATTATTGTATGAAATAAACAATCTAATCTATGAAATAAAAGTAAAAGCTTGACAGCATTCATGTGAGGAACAAATTGTTTTGTTGCTCTCAACTTCCATTACTGCTGCTGGGTTGCAGAAACCGAATCAAGCAGAGCAACAAATGCTCTTAAAACGAAACTAACTCAATTCATCCTAAAATGTACAAAAAATGGAAGAATGAGATGTGGAAAAATCACTGAAACACCTGGCTATGAAATGTACTGCACTGTAACCTGGAGATATATGCACCAGAAGCAGGTTCTATTTATTAGAAATTCAAATTCAAGATTCAAAATTATAGACAATGTTCACTGTGGCGGCAACACAGCAGAACAACAGGAACATACTACTGCAAAAAATAGATTCTACAATCGGCAACAAGGATACTGATAGAGTTATTTAAACAAGGATGTGTACAGGTTGAATGTATTCATGTGCCAAATATGAATCAAACCAGGTTATGAACCAAATATAAGGAATCGAAGCCGTTGTTTCTGATAACATGGATCAACCCAACAAATTTAATAACAAGACTGAAAGTTGCACCCATGCTAGCAGCACTGCAAAGCTGTGCTGATATTAATCAGGTAAAAGGTTTGGAGTGGTTACTAGTTTAGTCTTTGGTTTTGCAGGTATTTAGGCAAAAAACAAAGTACATTCATTCATATTTTTACCTGATAATGGCACTCAGTAAATTAGGTATGAATCATAAAAGTTATTTGCAATTCAGTCTGAGTGAGGGCATGAATGTCTGTGCAAATGTTCACAGCGATCTATCTAATTGTTGATGAGATATTTCAGTCTGGAGCAAAGTGGTGTGCTGACTGATGTTTCCATCTTTAGAGCCACACTGCTAACATGGGTAGAAAATGCAAAGAGAAAAGAAAAAATCAGTTGTGCCTTCACTAAGCAAAGACAGAGCAGAGTACCTGTTTGGGAAAATGCATTTTTGTCCAGAGAAACTTTATTTTGATGCTGTTTTAACACAGTAGGATGACATGTTTTTTTTTCCTCATTACCTTTCATTGTCTATTCTTTCCATCTCCAGACATGGAGAGTATTCCTCAGTGCTAGACCTGGCAAAAAACCTCATGACTGATGGTAAATCAATACTAAGCGGCCCAGTTCTCATTGAACATATGGCAGGAGAGCAGAAACATGTGGAAATGTCACGATTTCTGAAAGCCTTGGTAGTAGAAGACACCACCACATACACCAGCCAATCGACAGGTGCAAAGACAGTATATATATAAAAAAAATAAAAATGGGTGTATAGTTGATTGTAAAAAAGCTGACCTAGCCAACATGTCTCAAGCTCAACAAAGAAAGCAATGAAATGGAATACGAGCCGTGTAAATCTTTACTGCAGATGTCTGTAGTGCTGATGTTGTAAAGCGGTGAGGGGTCCGTGTTTGACGGCACATGTCAGATGTACTGAGGACGTGTCACACAGGAGTGATGTGAGCCCTGTCAGCTCCTCACTCACACGCCGTCCCACAGCGCTGCGTCAGCTACCTCAGTATTGATTGTCAGGCTTCTTTGGGGAATTCGACTTGATCCGTTGTCGTGGGAGCAGCTAAACCAATTAAATAGAGAAATCAGATGTATAAATAAGCAATGTTCTGCATGAAGGCGCAGTGAAATGACACAGTGACATAGTCACCTTGACATAACCCTGCAGCTTGCTCCCAGCGCAATCAGCACCAACCAGTGCTGTAAAGCCCTTATTCACTGACACACTCATATCCCTAATGACTATCTATGTGCTTTTAAATAGATAGAGTGCCTGTATCTTTCACTGGGTTCAGTTGGAAGCTTTTTTCAAAATGGCAGGGAAATTTCTCCATCGATTTATATTGCTACTATAAAAATTATAAGACAAGTGTTAGATCTGTCATTAAAGGCATCATTAAAGACTGTAATTGCGAAGCTGGATACATTTGGTGCTGTTAAAAAGAGGGCGTCCTGCCATCTGTTACTGTTACTGTCACAGGGTATCTGACAGTTGCACTGTGACATCTAAAGAAGGAACCTTCTTTAAACAAAGTACCATATGATGTCTGTGAAAGAGCATGATGAGGGATGGAAATCTGGACCCATGTGTTACCTACATGGCTTTAAATTTCCTCAGAAATTTAACTCAGGAGAACACTGACGGATTGAAATATAAGATTCATTTATTCATCCCTCAGGGAGCAATTTGTACCTTAAGGAATTCCCAGCAGCATAAGCATATATGGCAAGAAAACCACTTAATTTTTTTTAAATTTTAATCTGTAGGTATATCACACTTCATCAAAACCCATGAATAACTTCTTCTTTCATTTCCATAACTCATCTCTGTCTAATGATAAACACAAGTGCAACCAAGCATGAAACACATTAATTAAAGATTAAAGGACATTGTCTAAGATAGGAATTTCCGCAGCTCACAGTTGGACTGCGTCTTTAGCACTGCTGGGAGAGAGTGCAGCGGTCCCATTCTCATCACTATTCTTTGCTTACCGCTGTTGCTGCTTGCTGGGTCAGGAAACATGAGCTCAGCACCTCGGCCTCTCCCTCAGACATGCACAGAAAGTCCACGTCAGCACACTTTGAGGACAGTTTCTATCAAGGTCCACTTGTTCAGCATGCACAAACATTTACCATGCTTTGCTGTGGCTGAACAGACACAGCAACTCACAGTATGCTTTGCACTGCACAAAGAGTCCAAAGTGCAACACGTAACTTTAGAAGAGCTCAGCATGCTGTGGAGTTTCTTAGTTCTACTTCCAATCAGTAACAGGTAAAGATGAGCCACCCTGTGGCTCTCTCGGGCCCACCTCCACTCTGCACACTCATCATCAAACGCAGCTCTGATCAAGTGATTAGATGAGTGGTGTATGCGTGGAAGCCTCAGAGAACAGGGCCACCCTTTCTATACACTCCTAACCCTGGGCGGTCAGGATGAAGAGGGAGAAGGGTGAGGACAAGGCAAAAGATACTTGGAATGACAGTTCACTGACAGCAAGATTAATGACCCAACACACAAAGGCCTGGAGCAGCACGGCCTTTTGATAAGACACCCTGCACCCCCTCCGCTACCTGGCCACAATCCATATAAATCGAAGTCCTGTAGAATCCAGTGGCCAATTAATGAGCGGCCCTGGCAAACGACACTGTGCCTCACACCCTCCATCCCTGCCGGCACCTCATCTCGATCATCTGATACTGTATCACAGACGGAAAGGAGAAAAAAGACCTGTCAGGGACAGCGAAGGGCAGTTATCTATGGTAATGTGCTAGTTTTAGGATGAGTGAGTGGAATATGTGAGTAATTCTGTGTGTGTGTGCGCGTGTGTGTGTGCGCGTGTGTGTGTGCGCGTTGGCGTCAGGGAAAATTACAAGCGGAGCGAAGGTAAGTGGGCAGGTTGAAGGCCTCTTCAGCACTGTTGTTCATATGGAAATGAGAAGTAATGAAGTCAACACTGTCAACTTCACATCTCTCTGCATTGTCACAGTGATAAAGGGCACTCGAAGTAATTAATTTCAGTCAAAATACTGAATACAGAATGACATGCAAATAATGCCACGGACAATGAAGAGGCTGCATTGTGCCCTTGTCAAGTTTTATATCCTCACAAATCATTAATAACTGTCCATACTGTACATTTTCATATAAATGTATGCAAATGCAATAGAAAAGTGTGGGTAAAGTGTGCCAAATCTCTGGGGCCAGATGCAAAAAACTGTTGAGGAAGCCAGTAACATTCTGTTTATGCACAGAAGCAGCACATGCATAAGCAGTGTTTGCACCCAGTGTGTTATCTCTTGCATACATATTATCATACATCTCATTACAGCATGTATATCACTCATCATGCAGCAAAATCGTTTTGAAATTATGCACATGTGCAGGGGCCCACGCCCACAGCTAGCAACAGGTATGTGCTGACACACCCACATTTATGGACGGTAAACAGACTCATTCTGTGTTTCATCTGGAACAGCAACATCATGTAACACTGCTACAGAAGCCCTGTGCTCAATTATGATGCACCAGTATGCAGAGAAGCACTACAGCCTATTGATTAACGATGCATGAGGAGGTCAGATTAGTAATCTGATGTGTGTTGTTATTCAAATCACTCTGCTTCACTGACAACATTCAAAGGTCTTGACTAGTGGCTGAGTACAGCGAAGCTTTAATGTTATGAGGTATATAAATATGAATGGACACTGCTTATTCTTAGTGGCTCACTCACATGTTTAATTCTCCTCCTGTCTATACCCGTGCTAAAGAGATCTTCCCATACTTCAATTCCAATAAGTGATGGGGGAGAAACTCTGCAGTACAAAATTTACATTCTCAAGCTGATATGAAGCTTCAGCAGTCTGGATTAGTCAAAACAGGCATCAGTCCTCTGAAATTATAGTCTTTTTCTAAGTATACACTTCCCCCTTTTTTGTTGCTACCTGACAGACTTTCTAAAAAACTACTTAATTGAACTAAGATCTGAATATTTGCTTAATTTAATTTAATTTAATTCTATTTAATATGTGGTATTTTTAGTATTTAAACACTTGCCTTAAATTCAACATTTAAACATCTGAAGCTGGTGAAGCTTTTATTTGTGTCTGTATAGGACCTATAATTACTTGAAAGCTGTCTTTGTAGAAACCACCAGCTGCAACCTGCAACTGTTAGACCCAATAAACTGGTCAGAAATTCTCAAACAGCGGCAATTAGCTAAGCATCAAATCTCTTCATGCATAAAAAGCTGTGACTAATACTAATGTTATACCAATAAAATGGGCATGAAGGATATATCAATATATCATTTTGAATAGCTGCTGCTCACGGGGCGCTGTAACCTTCAAGCTACGCCTCGTGCAGTCAACTCCACAAAGCTGATAAAAGCGAGTGCTGAGTACACAGCTGCACTTGTGCACCAAAGCCTGAAGGTGTGACAGACACAGGCAATAAAACTCAGCAAAGAATGGAAAGATGGTAGAGGCAGCAGTGCTCTCTCTTGCCCTTACTGTCGGAGACATGACATTAATATGAGGCAGAGAGAGTAGGAGGGAAGTGTGCCATATGGATTCCAGCAGAGAGGGAAAAAAAAAGGAGCAGAAAAGCTGACACTTGACATAAGTCACCTGAATGCATTTGGGGCTCTACCGACATCAGCGTCATCATCATCACCATCAACATCAAGCTGTCTATTCAAACAAATGTGTGCTGAATGCACGCCGTGTATGTGCAGGTGTGAGGGTGTTTACACACATGTGTTTGTGTGTGTATATGACTGATTGCATGAGGGTTTTCCCTTTCCTTGAGTGTTGTGGCCCAGCTGTGTGTGTTTAACCCCCCATACTTGGCCCTGCCATAGGTCTCCTCATTGAGGCAATCACATGACAGAGGCCAACGTCCTCTCAGCATCCTTGAGCGTGTGTGTGATGGGCACCCAGCCAGTGACTGATCGCTCGCTCGTTCCCTCTCGTCAGCACTTTCCCTCATCCAGCTCGTCATCAATGCTCCGCGGTAATAAAACCAATGTCATCCTGCTCCTTCTGAAGTTCACATAAAGAGATAAGGGTAGAAAATCTGTCACTGGCTTTTTGTTCCAAATTAATACCCCGCCGTCTTTGTGCACGCCATGTCTTGGGTAGCATTTAGTGCTGACAGTGAGCTAATCTCATGTCTCCTTGCCTGATTTCAGTCTTCATTAGAAAAATTTGCTTTTTCCGTTTGACTTTTATAGTGGAGTGTGTGTATATGCGTGTTTCTAAATGGAAATAATTGATCAGTTGAGGTTGTTCTGGATCAACACGAGAACCTCTTTCGTTAATTAAAGCGGCATGTGGCTGCCGTAAACATTAGGGAAATGGGGCTGTATATCAGGCTTATTACCTGGACACGCTCATCAGTGCGAGGACTTTGTCCAGGGAAATCTCTTATTGCCCATCAAACAGAGGCTTTGCTGCTGAACCTGGTCTTTATCTGCCTCATGTCATCCAGATGAGGAAGTATGATGCTGTGATGTCAATAAGAGAGTTTAGGGAGACACAGTAGTCACACAGAAGGGCAAAAAGTTTTGGTCGTGACTGGAAATAACTTAAGTTGGAGCTGAGGCAAACCTATTTTTTTTTTATCCTTCTCCTTACTTACCATTATATCAAACAGGAAAATTTCTAAAGTCTAGACAGAGCTTCTATCTCCCCACGTCCCCTAATGTTTCTTATCCAAATCATTACGCTGCAGTAGACAGCGGTATGTTGAAACTGGACTAAGAGAGCCTGTGGAGATTATGAGGCTGCAGGTGGGACAACAAATGTTAAGAGGAGATAAGGGAAACTCATAAAATAGCAACGCTTCATTTCCTAAAAACACAATAGATGCCAGGGCTGCCTAACAGACTACTATCAGTGGGACTGTGCAATCATAGCCAGGTTATCCTTTCTGTAAATGGAAAGGTAGACCAGGACCACAAAAGCAGCTGCGGCTGGAATGTCGATGCTGAGATGCAGGAAAATTTTTGTGTAAAAACTAAAATGTTGCCTAATTAGTGATGATTTTATTCCAAACTTTAAAATATGGGAAAGTAATGAAGCAGAGTTGCTACACCCTGTTTCTGACTATATTTAAGCTTCTGTAAGACTCCATCCATATCTCTCCATGCGCCTGACCTTTTGCTTCAGAAACATGATGCACATAAATATTTCATGTCAAAAAACACAGATACACACACACACCTCAGAGGTGGCAAGTCTCAGCACAGCATACAGTCTGGTTACCACCAGACTGACGAAGTGCCCATAAAAGAATTTATCCTCCTTGCAAATCTTCATGTTTTATAAGATTAAAGAAAAACAAGTGACAGAATTACTTCTATTTGCAATAAAAAATGAAAACTCTCATTACTTTTGTAAACACTATGCAAAGACCAGACAGTCTGCTGTCTCTCACAAGCTTTGAGGACATTATTTACTAATACTTGGTTCTGACTTAAAAGTATTTTCATCTCTAATGGCCACTGTAAAACACATAAAGAAGATGTTAATTTCCCAAACATTGTGTTGTTGTGACTCATTAAAGTTATATTGTAGAGAGTCGTGAGCTTGTAAACGGCTACAAGCAGCCTTTTTTTGACATTTAGTTTGAGGTGTTTCAATGTAAAAAAACAACTCTTCTAGTCATGAGGGAATCAAACCAAACTTTTTCACTTCTGTGTATCTGTAGAAAGTTTTTCATAACTTTTCTAAATCCCAACACGAGACATCTTCTATCTCCTAACAGTATTAGTGGGCAGCATCAGCATGCTGTTTTGCAGATACACTTACAATGAGTGTCATTCTGTTCCCTCTCTCATGTTATGTGCTTGTGTTTGTGTGAAAATGGTGCTGGACTAATAAAACGCAGCTCTCTAACTGAAACAAAAAAAAAAGCACAAAATTACTTTCAGTGTCAGCTGCTGTATTTGGATGGAAATGGGTTTCTAACATAAGTGCTTGATTCATTTATTGAAATTGTTTGCCTGTACATCAGAGTGTGCCAGTCCCCTCATTATTATACATTGGATCTGAGCTCATGCACCTCCGAAAACCTTGTACAGTTTTTTTGGTGAGCAGCAGCCTCTATTAAACTATTTGTAACAAAAAATTGTAAGATAAAAGTTTTGCCCAATCTTTCAAGTACTTTTCACCATAGATAGTCAGTCAGTAAGACACCGATAAGTGGATCCAGCATCCTGAGCTGGATGTTGCAGTTATCACTTAGACTGAAGCCAAAAAAAATTGACCAAACCCCCCCTTCTTCTTCTCCACTTCCTCATCGATTGTCCGCCTGTCTGGCCTCAGTGTCTCATGGCAGCAGAAGCCAAAGTGATGGAGACAAAAGGCGGTTCGGGTATTAATTCAGCGCTCACGTCTTCTTTCAGAATCCTTTCACATGCTAAACGCCGGGCTGCGCGTTGGGCAGAAGGGGACACTGACAATTACAGCCTTACATTGAGCCACGGTTGGAGACTCACACTTCAGACTGATTGACAAATGAAAAGGGCTGAAATAGCTTCCATTTAAAACAGCCACTTGCCAGACTAAGGGGATCATCTCCAATATCTTGTCTCAAATGGGAAACGGAAAAGATGAGCATGCATAGGAAATTGAGCTCACAATTCAGTACTCTAACAAAGGCAGTTTAGGCTTCATGCACAGAATACCCAGCGGTACTGCAGAGGCTTTAAGGCTCAGTTTCAATGGAACATCAAGATAGATAAGCAACTCTGTGGGAGGATTTACATCCAACTGTTCTTCTCCCTCAGTCTAAAAACTTTCCATATTGTGAGAACTAATCCACTCCCCTGTACATACACAGATGGACATAAATAAGGGATGCATACAAACAGACACTGATTAGCCAAAATTGTCTTATTCACGAAGCAAAAATCAACAAACATGTCTGGAAAACTCTGCCACAGAGATGAGCAGGGATGTTCATTGTCCTGCCAAGCACGTAGACAGATAGATTTCCAATCATGGATGTTACTCAATTTGTCTGCTAGTCCCTTAGTACACCCAATCTACACAGCTGAGTACAGAATCTAAATCAACAGTTTGAGGAGACGGATGCCTGTTGAGCACCTCATCGCATGTGAAACCAGAACGTCTTGTCTCCTGTGTGTGCGTGTGTGTGTGTGTGAGAACTGACAATGTTTTCTTGCTGAGACTGACAGCGTAATATTTAACTTTTCTTTCAAACTTCGATTTCCAATTCAGACATGATGGACTAAAGATACACTGGGCCCTCAGGAAAAGAAAAGGAAAGAAATAAGGAGTGGTGGTTAAGTTGCACAAACATGTTTTGAAGACAGAGGTGTTGTGGAGCTGACTGGAGTCTTAATATGACAGTTTGAGTTAAACCTTAAAAGGAGCCAAAGAAATGGAAAAAAAAGACAAAATATATCCCAAAAGACAATGACTCTAATTTTTTATTGTGTCTAAAGTTATTACTGCTGTTTGGGTTTGCCCATTGGAATTATAATCTGGTCCTCAGGTTGCATAGCCTGAAGAACAGCCTCTGCAAACTGAAAGCAAAAAAAAAAAGCCTCTGCAGGAATCTGACCAAAAATATTCTTAAAATTCTTTAGGGTAAAACTAAAACTTTCTTTCATTTACATTCATGAACAAATGTACACCAGAAAAATAAATATGATTAGAGATGATCAGTCTTACTGCTGTGTGCATGAGATGCAGGTAGCCAGAGACACGACACAGGAATAAATAACGTGTAGTTGTGTGTGAGAGCACAAACAGCTGCAGGGGAGCGCCGCGTGCTGCTGCAGGAGCACAAACAGGTTCTTTAATGGAGAGAGGGATGTGAGGAGAAATTCATTTGTGAGATGACACTCTCCTGAAGCCCCACAGCACAAACCCCGTGAGAGGGATGTTGTGGCTCGGAGCATGGGGAGTGGTGGTGGTGGGAGGTGGGAGGTGGGGGTGGGGGTTGGTTGTTGTGTGTGCGTGTTTCTATGTGTGCAGATTTAGGAATGGAGTGAAAAGATGCAGAGGTGCCTGTGTCATGTCTCTATGGAAATCAATAAACTCTGCTGCATGCACAGCACACCGTAATCACACGTGCATACAAGTGTACACACACACACTCACAAAGCAGGGAGGGAAGACGTATAATAGATGCTGCATGTGGAAAAATGGCCAACAAATCTGTTAATCTGCCATCTGCACAGATGGAAAGTGTAAGAAGACTAATACTTTTTACACTTTCCATATCCAGGTATCTGTACTTCACTAGAGACAGTTCTTTACCTTTACCTGCTACATTTTGAGACAAATATATTTGTTTTAACTTTTACATTTTACATTTTACTTTGTTTTTTTGTTATTTAGTGTTAATGCATTTGATGGAAATAATCAATTACTATTAAGTTACAGCATTGAGCGCTGCCTCATCCTAAACAGATGGCACAATACCAGAAAAGTTGATTTCTTTGTGTATTTATCAGTGCTTATCATGAACAGACACAACATGACATTAAAAAAGACATAACAGATGCATCAAGATGAAACAGAGAGGGAGATGCAGAGAAAAGGCTTCTTGTGAAGGTGATTTCCTTGACAGATGAAAACAGAGCATTATGTTTTGTCGCTGATATTTATAACTAATGTACATTGTGCTTCTCAACTTTGCACATTGAAGCAGATTTATTGTTCAGAGTATTTGGAAATTGTGCATTGTTTCTATGTATTGTTCATTTAATTTGAAATTAAAATAGTTTAAATTTAATAGTGTTTTTTTTTAAAAATAATAGGATGTAAGGTTTTGTTAGTTTTGAACAGAAACAGCTGTTAGAGCAGTTCACTTTTACACTCTAACGGAGTACGATGCTTGCACTCCTCACCTTTACTTGAGTAAAAAAGTTGAATCAGTGCTCCTACTCACTTAGACTTATTTACACAAGTATCTGAACTTTTTTAATAAAAGATGTGTGTATTCTTATCTTATTTCTGATTATCTGTACCATATTTCGAATTGTATTAAAGTTAAATGAAATAAATCGGGCAGAGAAATTTTCTTCTATTTTTTTCTTGTTGCATTCAAATGTATTGTTTTCATTAAAAATACTCACTGTGTAATTTATTTTAAGTACTCAATAGAAAAATGAATGAGCTCAATCTGAGTTAGCTGAGGAACTGCCTCTAACAGGATTTCTAACTTCTAGCTTTAATGCCTGGTTGTCAAAGCATGTGAGTGGTAATGATTGAATTAGTCAGCATATTTTATGATGACATGACAGCTTCAGCTGTTTCTGTTGATCTTGTTTTAACTGCTGGAAATTACTTGCACTCACTTGTGGGCTCAAAACATCTGTTATTCTCAGTGCTTTTTAGTCTAATTAGAGTTCACCTTGCTGTCTCTTTTCTTTTTTCTTCTCTTCTTTTCTTTTTTTTTGGAGTGACATTTTGTCTTTTGGTCCCTTAAGGATGTGAGATCTGCCCTGAATCTCCCCTTCCCCTTGGACTAACTTTGTTACACACTGAGCCTTAAAGTAGTAAGCTGAAGTTCAAGGTAAAGTCACAGTGGATACATGTGAAGCTGTAGCCGAAGGCGTGGAATAAAAAAAAAAAGCACACTCAAGCTCAGGACATCAAATTTCAAGCCTGAGAGCATAATATGAAATTTTAAAAAAAAGCTGGTTGTGTACAAAGTCACCCCTCTGACACACACAAACACACACCTCCATGACACGAAGACAAAAGCCCAGAAAATAAAAATGAGGAGAATAATAATAATAATAAAAAAAGAAACAACAACAAATGTTGAAAGCCCCCGGAGCAGATTTTTCATCATTAAATGATGGCCTGAGGGTGCAGGGAGTGTGATGAGGAAACACTGGCTTGTGCCCTGTTCTGTAATTAAATGGTGGCCGGATGGAGTGAGAGGCAGAGAGACGATAAGCACTGGGCTCTGTGCCCCAGGACAGAGGAATATTGTCAGATGCTTTAAACAATACTGTTATCTGTGAGGGAAGGCGTTTTGCAAAAAAACAAAGCTGGAAGACAGACTGCTGCTGTTTCCTAATGAAATCACTGCAGCCGCTCTCTAAAACGGATATGCAAAATATGTAAAGGGCATATTCAGCTACATTAACCAAAAAATATAAGAGCACAAGAAAGAAAAGATAGTAAATAAAAGGAAATAATGTTGATTATTTGAAATATGCTCCACAAAAAAAAAACAAAAAACAATCACTCACAAAAGATAGAAAGAGGAGGAAGAGTGCACAGCCCTGCTGGAGGCACTGTAAGGCTGCACATCAGCACAGTGGTGCCGTCAGCTAAATGTTAACATGCTAACACTCTCACAATAATCATGCTAACATACTAAAGTTAAGCAGGTATCATTTTTACCATGTTATGTTTAGCATCTTAGTGTGTGAGCATGCTAATGTTTCCTAATAGGCAGCTAAGAAAAGTAGAGCTGAAGCTGATAGGAATGTTGTTAGTTTTGCAGATTAAATAAAGCTGAAAAATTGACTGGATGATGTCATTAAAGGAGAAATTAAGTGATCTCAAGTGCTGCTGATGTATGTCACTTTAAACTAGTATTGTCAATCTCCATGCCTATAAAGCTGTGCTGCTAATAGGAAAACAGCCAAAATTCCTCCTCAGTGAGAAAAAAAAATGGACGAGAGTGATTGGCCCCACATGACTTTACAGAGCAGGCATGGCCCAATGTCTGTCACCAAGAGGCACAAGAGATTTCCTGACATTTGATTCAATCCTTGTTCTCACACGCCCCAATAATGACTTTAGTTCCAGTGCAAACAACTGCATCCACATGCCTAGTTTTGATTCCATTAAACACAAGTGCAAACCTTGCTCCGTGAACACAAATGCTACCATATATCATACTTAGTGTTGTTGAAATAGATTAAATCACACAAAACAAACAGCACAGGCTTGAATGCTCAATAGAAGAAAGTGTTATAGTGTAGGGAAAGAAAGTGAAAAGGAAAATAATGCATGGAGTGACAGCTGGGATAAGCACATGTGCCATTGCAACTGACAAGACTGAGATTGGTTTGCTTTGAGAAATCAGTAAGGACATTGCTCAGAAAAAAAGAGCCTCGCCTCGACTTTTTTGATAAAGCTTTTTAATATGTCTTAATGGAATGAATGGTGTCATTAAATTGTATCATCCCCCAAAAAAGCAGTCCGTCACAAGAATTTCATTATATGAAATGCCAAGCTTTCAGTCCTTTTCCTTCTTCAATAATGGCACAGTCTCTCTTGAGAAAGAATAATAAAACCCAGTGTTAAAACCAGGACTTTTTCACCTTAATATAATTACAGGCATTTTGCAAAGTGCCGTATCAAGCATCAAGATTCACTCTTGAAAGTTGGCGAGGAGAAAAAAAAAATACTTTGTTTTTTATGTCTGAATATTTTATTTTGACTTCTTCATTGGTAAAAAGCTTTTGCGTGCCCTTTGCCAAGCAAAGTCTGTTGTATCGCTGCCAGTCAGGTTTTGAGTTCTCTCGATGGGGATTGGAGATGAGTACAACCATCCCTGAAAAATGGCTGTGACTCCGTGGAGCCATGCAACTGATGCCAAAGTAGACTGCTTCATTTTTCTGGCTTTAGCTTCAAATTAGATCAGACATCAGAAACGACCTTCAGATATCAGCAAAGCCAATATGCTGACTAGGATGCATCCGAGAAAAAGGCCAGTGATCAAGATTTATGGAGTGAGGCTACACTGTGTGTCAAGAGTGATACGCGTTTCATCAACGGTGAAATGAAATGTCAAATTAGTTTGTGTGAGGGCGTGTGTGTTTTAGCTTGTAGGCAAGAATGCTCTAATGGTTGCTTGTACACAAGATCAAGAGACAAAGAGACAAAGAATTTACCATCAAATGAGATCCAGAGTGAGGGAATAGAAAGAAAGTGAGAGTGTCAAACAGGGTGCTTATAGTGCAGAACACTAATAAGGAGAGAGTCAGCAGGATGGCGGCAGCAGATCCATTCTCCTCTGGGCTCCATCTTGGCACTACCTGTTATAAACTTTCTCTGCCGTCTTGCACAATTGGTTCTGTAATTTAAAAAGGTCAGCATGGCTTTTGTGTAATTCAATACTCTCATGGTGCTGTATTAACCACATATTTAATCACCCTCGGGGTGGTATGCAGACTGAATACTGAATGTAAAGGGAAAAAGGTAAAACCCACAGTGGATCATGGGGCCAAGCTCTCCCACCTCGTGCACAGCATATGACACACAGTATGTAGGAGGAGGAGCAGCTTATCAGTGAGTGGGCTCTGTGTTTCCATTTTATTTGAAAAATTCTGGAAAAGTTCATGAAAAGGGTTTTAATTAAGGAATTAATTTAACAGATTGGAACAAAATAAAGCTGGATGGTCGGATGAAAAGTTTGCTTTATGTTGTTTTCACAATGTAAGAAAGAAGAGTAAATTCAATTTAGCTGAGCTGCAGTGTTGCTATGACAGATGCAATTTCTTGAGTTACAGAGTTTGGACTAGATTCTCTATCATGTGACATATTGTGCCATAAATAGTCCATATTTCCAACAGAGCAACTAGAAGCTCTCAGAGTGTGTATACCTCTGCTACAGCCAACAGGTAACTCCTCTATGATATTCAAATTTATGAGCACAACCACGATATATGTCTGGATAGCCATCAGCCAATAACAGTGTGCAGGGTATGAGGTTATACTACAGGCTAAAGAATAACAATGCAGGTAACATGTCTCCACATCCTCATCACTGTTTTCTGCAGCGTGAATGAATAGAGAGCTGCAGGTGTGTGTGTGTGTGCGCGTGTGTGTGTGTGTGTTTGATGTATGCTTCTTCTGCAATCACACAGAACCCAGCCGTACAGCAGCTTCCTGCAGGGTTATGCACAGATGTGTTTATTAGTGCATTAGAATGTAAGAGAGTACTCCTTGATGCAAAGCAGAAACTTCATGCTACACTGAGTATTAAAAAAAACATATTATATGGCTTATCTACCCCCCCCCCATTGAAAATTATGAGGCACCTGTTGCACTGAGGCTGCCAGAGCATAATGGGAAATGAATGATACTTCACCCCGGAAAACCAATCACAAGGTAAATTACTGTGAGCAGAGAGCCACTTTATTATCTTTAAATAGAAGACTCATACATGTGGTTCATTATACTGCACATATGGCATGCCTAGCTGAGCAGACGACACCAGTCGAGAATGCAGAGCAAAGGGAAGCCGAAGAGAAAATATTAATGACTGTGCTTGTATGTAGAAATGAACTGCAGCTACTTTATGTACCTATATGTCCCCTCCTAATGTGCCTAATCATATCGTGTTCTAAAGGGATGAGTCCGAACACATGTCCTAGTTGGACTTCTGCTTTATCTGGAGGTCAGTAGGTTATTTTTTTCTTTTTTTAATTGGGGTTTTCAGTTTGATGCCTTGAAATAAGGTCTGTGGTTAGAAAAAAAATAAGAGACTTTTACCTATTGATCCATGAATAAAATATGTTATTTGAGGCCCTTCCTATAATTTTTTTGAATCTTTTCTGTGTCTTAAAAAAGACAGTTGCTAACAAGTTGCTTAATGAGCCTACAGAGGTTTTCAAGAAAGTTAAACATTATCATGTCGAATACAGTAACTATTCTACTCAGTGGCCCTCCATTACAGCCTTTACCTTATCTTTTTGTTTTTCATATGGTTATAGCTAAATTTTACAACTTGTTGATTTACTAATTGTCTGTGTGCAGTACGGTCAAGTAGTAAACTTTGTCATGAAGATGTTAAGGTCATGTGACTATGCTATTGTTCATTTAAAGCCTGATAACATTTTTTTTACTTTTCTCAATGTCATCTACACTTTTTCTCTGCACTTTTTTCACAAATCATGACAGAGAGGATGTTTATGAAGGATCTTTATGTGTCCTAAAATTTTGCTTCCCAAAGAGCTTATTTTTATCAATGTTCTAAAAGCAAAAGGAAAAATCCCATTGTTTTTTTTTGCTGAAGTAACCAGAGTAAAGCTAACTCCAGGGTATGACTACATATGAATATGTATGCTTAACCCCCCAGAATATGAAATATGTAATTTACTCTATACAGTAAAAATAACTAGATGAATCATTATCAAATGTTTTTCGGTAAATAACACAACATTCATCTTTAAAACACAGAAGGATGTTAGGGGATCTAATTTTTTTTTTTCCACAGTGAGTCATTGGTACAGAGGATACCGGCTCATTATTCATAAAAGATAAAATTAAAAGAGTATCTCAGAAAACTCAGAGGATAAAAACACCTTTTTAAAATGAGAAAATGGATTTGCTGCTTTTGGGAACTGCCGGCATTTACTTTAAGGCCAGGAAATTAAAAGAGCTGTCAACTGGGAGTATGCAGAAGAGAAATCAAATCAAAGTGATGCCTTGACATTTCTCTCTCATTGAAAGACAACAGAAGACAGACACACAGTCCTGGTGGAGTTCGACTTTCCTGCATCTAGATACATATTTGTGACAGTTTCTGTACTATGCTGACATATTTGCAGAAAGTACTGACTTAGATCTGACATCCCTCTCTGGTTTGGGTGAATTGTCACCGAAGCCGAACACCTTGCTTGAGGCATCAGGTGCCTTACATAATAAAGAATATCTATTTTCAAATCTTTGTTCCCAACTCCAACACACAGATACGTCATTCCACGCTCAGAAGTCTTGCGGGTATCACCTTGTATCTTTTCTGCTATAACTAGAGCAGAATATGAGTAGCAAGTGACGGAGATAAGAACAGCCCTTGGTTATAACACTGCGATGCCATCGGAGTGTTAAGCAGAAGTGTCAATTCACCACGAGCTGAATTCGACCCTAATATAGCTCGACCTGCTGCCAGTCAGAGATCTCGCTCCAACGATGTGATTGAAAGCATTTTTGCCAAGGCAGTGATCCCTTGCCCGTGCACACACATGCTCAAACATACACTATTAAATCAGGGAGCCACACACTGCCCTCTGCTTGACAAGTAAATTGCTTCCTCGATCGTGTTGGCAAAAGAAAATACGGAGAGAAAGCAGATGGTGGAATGAACATGGTTAAAGGAAATGAATGAGAGGTGAAAGGCAAGAGAATGAAGCAAAGGAGCCAAAAGTAGATAACAGAAAGCAGCGAGTGTGAAATGCTCTGCTAAGCAGGGCTGCATGGACCTGTCGTCCTGTGTGATGAGAACTAGATGGGAAAGGAGAGAAATCAACATGGTGTGACTGAGGAGCCCATAGGTGATTTTCTTATCTCCAACAGGAAGACATATCAATAAGATGACTCAGGCCTTAAATGAGAGACAAACTTCCTGAAACACGTTTCTTGAAAGGTCTAAATTAGTTATGTAAAAACAAGAAAATCTAATAATAAGATCCGAGCACAAGATGCAAAAGAGTGTAGATTGAATAGGACAAATAGGAGAGGTATTCTGAGAAAAAGAAGACTTTATCTGGCAAAAAATATAAGATGGGCACACTTCTCCCATCATATTTCAACCTTAATGACAGAAGACAATGACACATTGCTCAGAACAGGTTAAGTTGGAATTTAGGTTTTTTTGTTTGACCTCTTTAACTCTCAAACAAGGTCCTATATCTTTTATCTTGAGGTGTAAATGAATTTCTGAATTGATAGTTTATATGTGAACTTGTAACATTTCAACAGAAAAGACAGAGTTCAGACACCATTCATCAATCAAACTATGTTCAAAATATTTGACCACCAGAAATCACATGTATTTCAAACTCTCCCCAGATCAGAAAATCTGTTATGAACCAAGTGTAGCTTCATCTAAACACCAAGAGAAGTCATAAATATAACCAACATAAAGGACATTTTAGTCATTTCAATTCAGTTAAGAAG
>JAPZDV010000024.1:19509056-19535841 GCA_029814665.1 Acanthurus lineatus | reverse complement strand
CATTTTAGTCATTTCAATTCAGTTAAGAAGCAGAATGGGTTTTTAGCTAGAATGTCAGAGGAACAACTTGTTTTCTTATAAATTATAATAACTCCCTTGAACTTATATGCTTCACATTTACATTTAAAGTTAATAAAATGGAGATTTGCTTTAAAAGAAAAAAGAATTTTATGATACTTTTGAGAATTCTGGGGGACTTGGACAGACATGGACAGCATCAACTCGAGCCAGACAAAATCTCAAAGAAGAGACTAGAGAGGCTGAGTTTGGGCACTGATTCTTCAGATGCTGATAAAACTGACATGATCACTGTCAGCAAAATTAGGTCACAGAGAGCCAACATTAGATTAAACAGTGCCATACTCATTTTTTACTTAATAACAAATGTCCCAAATGTTCTCTGTACATGCTGTTTTTTTATATCCTTTATATGCAGTCTTTCTCAGAGAGGCAGGCTACAGTCTGGATAAATATGTTCCAGCCAAGAAAGGTGGTGCAATTTGTTAGATGCAAGTCTTTTTGCTCCTTAGGCTGTATAATGGTACACTCATCAGAAAATCTTTGTTTTTGCTATATACAGCCATATCTATGAGGTCTTATTAAAGCAAGGTCGAAGGTGTCAAGCACATAATAGTCAGACAATCACACAGACAGACAGACAGACGGACACACACTGACAAACCATGATGATGAAGCCAGACCATTAAAGGTTTGTCTCTGATGAGAGAACGTGTGAGTGAAGTGAACTGTGTTACGTCTTACCTGGGACCAAAGGAACATCTTGACCCTGGGCCAGCCTGAGCAGAACCAGTATGAGGAGGGGGGCGGCCCCTGACCATGTGCCATGCATTATGATGCTCACTGTCCTGGCATCACTGGGTGTCAATCTGGGGGAGCAGATCACAAAAGAAAAAAAAAACAACTGTTAAAGACCTGTTGTGTTGATCCCTCAAGAACCAAAAACATCCAAGAAAATTGGATTTTCAATTTATTCTGCAACTTACAATAAAATACTAGAGTGAAAGAGAAAACAACAATTACTGCAACAGCATGACCACAATACATAAAACACCTCGTTTCTAATGACATTTTTGAAGCACTACTGAATACAAAGCAGCTTTCATGACAAATGATTCACATTTCTCTGTTGAGTCCCTTTACGTTGTTATAGTATGATAATCAAATCCATAATTTAAAAATCTACAGGAGTTCAGACTTAGAATGTTAAAAAGATTACAAACTGATTTGTTTTGTTGCCAAACTCTCACCCAGTCTCCCCTTTCTGTTCACAGACACATAGACATACAGACACACACTCACACACCAAAAGCCTCTGTGTCAAATAGATTTCAGACAGGTGAGACAAAAGCGTCAGAGTTTAGTGGTGTGTTGGAGACAATACCGCCGTGCTGACATCACCTGCGCATTGTGACAGGGACCGTCTGTAGCATGGAAATAAATCTGAGGATTCTCCGGATCAGCCATCTGTGGAACAACCTGTTCACCCTTGTTTGATTACATCCAGCAGGGCAGGCAGCCTCCATCTCCCGGTCTTTCTCCGTATCTCCCCTTCTCTCTTTCACACTTCCCCCTCCTCACTGCTACGCACTATGATTTTTCTGCTCGCAGCCCTTTTTCCCGAGCATGACACACTTCTTGAATTGGATATGCTTCAGCTAAAATATGATGGACTTGCTTTATCATAAATTCCGGAGCACCACAGTAGTGACTGAGACTCGTCAAGCTCTGCATCTTTTGAGATGATGAAGAGCATTTAACATCTCCGCTTCACAGTGAAAAGGTGAATATATGCGATAATGAAAAGGGGGGAAAAAATGCTCACTTAGCAAAGCTACCAATGCACTCTACTTTACATTTTTCCTCCTGGCATATCATGTTCCTCCGTCCAGCAATGTGTTAAATCTACCATTTAATTCTTCCCAAAATTTTATGTCCTTTTAAATTCATGTAACACCAAATTGACCCAGTATTTGACACTTTTCTCTGCAGCTCCATCTTTTTATGCCAGCCTTTTTGTCCGGTCTCTTTCTCACTCTCCCTTCTGTAATGGGTTTCCAGGAGAAAGAAGGCACAAGCATACCAATTTGCTCTTACAGCTTTTTTCTCCAATCTTATCTTCAGGTACTCAGTGGACACTCTTGCACTCCTTTATATGCATCTCTTGTTCTCAGAATTAGAAGAGCCTCTGAAAAGGCTGTCTGTCAGATCTCAACTATTGGGAGCTCATTGTCGCAGGGGTGTGTTTTCATCTCCCCTCATTCCTCCGGTGTCACAGCACAGCCAACGAATTATGTGTTGCATCTGCACAATTGCTTCATTTGCATGCAATGATTATAAGCATATTCCCCGCTAAATGTCAGATAAAGTAGTCCCTGTGGTTAGTCTGAAAGATTCCAGCGCTTTTACTCGGCTTGGACACCTGAACCAGAAGTATCCTGGAGGAGCAGCACACTATGGTCCCCCATTTTTCTTGATAATTGCGTCAGATAAACACTGCATCGCCCTCTTGCAGGCAATCTGATAAATACCCAATTACCAGTCGGGAGATGGCTGTGACGAGTGGCTGCCGAGGGTCCTTGGTTTGGGAACGTTGGATAAACAGCAGTGAGCTGGCCTCCTCAACCAAGAATCAAGAAGCTGGACATGTGATTCAACTCATCACCCACTGTTTCATTTGATTAAAAACAGTGAAAAGATTGGAGATAAAGGATGAAATATTTGAGCCCCCCCTCCTCTTGAAACCACCAACACATATGTGAAGATGCACCCCAGTACAATGCCTCTTCCTCTGTACTCATCATTAAGTCCACTTCCATCAAAGGAAATGAGCATGTTTTACAAGACTTGTTTCAACGCCCCCCCCGTTTGCCACCAATTCAGTCCAAGAGGAATGAAAGGCCCTTATTGTCTCCCTTTATCTGACTCAGTGACTGCTGAATGGGTTGAAGCCAATTAATCTGGCAGTGACAAGAACCATGGCTACTGGCTCAGTGACCAACTCCCACAAAAGACAGGAACCATCAGCAGAGCAGTCACTGCCCGCAAATTGATTTTCAGATGTGTGCTAAACCAAGGCAATGCCATTCAAAACCTGCGGTTTCTCCTTGTGACACATGACCGGAGCACTTAGACTCAACAGAGATAAGACAAGTGTGGAGGACATGTCATTGTTATGAAGAAACACATAACTTTTCCCCATTCATCTTGCAAACAGCAGAAGTTCCCAGATGCAGCAATTAGATGCAGTACTCATGTTCACCATCCTTGAATCCAGACAAAGCTCAGATGAAAATGTTTAAAAGGAGGATTTGCAGGTAACTTCCTTAAAAGCTAGATGGAGGCTTTTGAGAATAAAACTGAACTTCATGTTACCTCTGACTGAGACCTCGACTCCTCCCTGCTTAATCTCTCTCTGCTTTATCTTCTGCCTTTGTGCTTTTAAAGCCCACTGCCCATTCTTACATTAACAAACCACAGTTTAGTTAGCAATGGAGGAAGATGTATGGGAATTTGGCAACAGGGAAAGGAAAACAAATACAGTGAGTAAAAACATACTAAAGAATAAAAGGACCCCTTTACTAGGTACACTTGCTCAGTCTTATTCAGGCCAACTGTTGCCATTACGCTGACTGCCTTTACGCCCACTGTGTTCAGTTTTTGTTGAGACTTTCTAATCAAAATGTTTTAACACTGAGGTCATAGTAAGTGGTGATTTGTAGTGAACTACATTACATGCGCAGGTGTATCTAATGTGTACAACCAGGTAGGAAATATAACTAGGATAACTATAAATGCAATGTAGTTGAGTGCTGCATCATTACTGTGCTATAAATAGTTTCAAAAAGGTACAGAATGTAATCAGTACATATAGTTTGTTATTCTAAGATGGTTCTGTGTAACAAATCACCCAGTGAGTCATGTTGTTATTATCAGCTTCACTGAAATCAATCTGAACGCATTTTTCATGGAACAAGAGCTTCACATGTTGTGCCTCAGACAATCTGATGGCATTTAAAAAGAATTGTCTCATGTGCACTTTTATAAAGAGGTTCAATTACAGTTTCCAAAAACTCTCTTTGAGTGTAGATGTAGTTTTTGTCTGTATAGAAAAATTTGAAATAAGGCAAACTTATTCTTTAATTGACTTCTGTGAATCAACATATCTGAAAATGGCCCTGGCTGTGTGACAATCAAAACATTTTATTTTTTTTTTACATTTGTATATTACTTTCCTAAATTAGAGACCTCTTCACTAGCTCTACAGAACCCATATTGCCTTTTTAAAGCACTGCTGTTACTCACCCACTCAAAAGAGAGTCAAGAGTTTTTTTTTTGTTTGTTTTTTTTTCAGTTTAAGTTTAAGTTTAGTATTAACAAAAAAGTTTTAGACTCCAGAGTTCAGCATTGATGTAAACCTCTATATTTCCATAGGAATCTTGTTACATGTAAATCTGCAGGTGCAGAAGTGGAGGGATTAAAAAAGAGAGAGCGCAGAGAAGGAGTGCACACTTTCACTGTGAATCATTTAAACAATTTTTTTATGATCCAAGATGCTATGCGGTTTCTATGGGATGATGACTGGGTTGTGTTGTTTATTTTATGAAAAGATTTTTTCTAAATTCTGAATAATTACTGGCTTAATGTAAACTATGGATTTTCCTAAAGCAGTTTGCAATATTAAAACAATAATCTAACAGATAAGATCATTATACTGTTTGGGCCCTGAAGCCAGCAGTACTTTTTAATGGTTGTATGTCTTTTTTCTGTCTTTGTTTTGTGATAACCATGCAGCACCATGGAAGATGTATGTTTTGCCGTGCAGTTCAGAGTCAGAGAGAAAAATCTCATATCATTATCATTTTATTAACCTCAAGCTTACTTGCCTGTAATTTGATGACTTTTTAATGAAATATAAGTCAGTGGTACTTAACAAAATCTTTCCAATTCCAGTTCCAGTTATCTAATTAAAATCTCTGGTGTTATTAAGCTTGAGTTTTGTTAAGTTTGAGCATCAACCTCAGCTTTTATTGCACACTATTACACTTTAATACAACAGCCGCCAAGTACACATACAAGGAAACTGAATTTTTTTTGCTGTCAGTCCTCTCACACAGGAACAGACTTACAGCTAGAAATGAGGACTTTCAAGACTGGTGGTGACTGTATTGTACGACAGAATGTTAAAGATTAATCAATGCACCCTACAACATTAAAGTATACATAATACAAGTCAATTTACAACTCAGCTGTATGTTGTAGAAAGTTCACAGAGCAAGATACAGTAAAAGTATAACAGTAATAGGAATGCACATACATTACAAATGTATAAATTATTAACAGTGTGCAAGATTTATATTTACAGGTTTGTACAACTTTTATGCACTACTCCAGCAGACAGTTGTCATATGAGAATATAAGTAATCTTTCAAACGGAATAAGTAATAAGTATCCTGTTATCAGTCTCCACTTTTAACACTCATGACTGTGCCAGATTTAAACCTACAGCAGGTGCAGCTGACTCAGGAGGGCTAATCACACAGTAGCATGTGGATGAGCAGACAGTAGAAATAAAGGCTTGAAGTGTGCACACACATGCATAAATCTCTAAGTGTGTGTTGTTGTGTTGTGCTACGTCAGCATCATGTTTTGATGGATTGTTTCTGTGCCTCTCAAGCACTTTGTCCTCTCTGTCAGCATGGCTACTCCTTCCTCATAAAAATGCCAACACTGGATTAAGCTTCTCACATTCACAGTACATTATGCCCCTAACTTCATTACAATAAAAGGATTAACCTGCCTGGGGTCTGTAAAGTGATCGGTGGGCTGGGTGGACGACATGTGGCTGAACTGTCCTTCCCCTTTAGTGCAGATCACATCTCCTGTGCTCCTCCAAGTCCTGCTACTAATCACCTACACTCATGTGAGGCACAGTGCAGACTGTTGCAACACGAGGGGACCAGAAACGAATCTGAAGCCATCAGGATGCCCTGCAGTTGACTTACATTACAGCATATGTTCCATCCATTCAACTGAGAAAGACCCTGCTTCCCAGGTACTGTTCATCCCTACTATGTGCCATGTTTTGTAGACTGAACCACAAGTGTTTTTTTGATGGACACTATTTGAGAATGTTTATAATGTGGCCCATAAGGCAGCACAATGAATATTAAAATTACTACAATTTAATTGTAATAAAGGTTCTCTTTATGCAAAACTGGCAAAATAAAAGAAATATGAGAAAAAGTCAAATTAGAATAAATTAGGATAGCAGAAAGCACTGCAGCGTGACTGAGAAGATGGACCTGGTCACACAGGGCCTCCTCATAGCGATCCGTCTTCTCACGAATGTGATATGTGATAAATTAAAAGCTGATTATTTCCTGAATGGAGAAGCCAAGCGCTTGGCCCCAGTCCCCTCGCTGGCGGTGATGGATTAGTCCACCGTCTGCACTATGGGCCTGTCCCTACTGGCTGCACAGCGCCTGGACGCCACAGGCCTAAGTGCCTCCTACCAAGATGCTATCTCTGACAACTCTTAATTTATTTGAATAAATGTTCTGCCATCTCTTTAAAGGACAATTCCATTTTTTCATGGGACAGATGGATGCCTCTTTGATTTTTTAGAAGTCGTGTTACATTTCAAGCATCCAGCCCTATTTAGCACAGACACACCATATAGACATGTTTTTAAAAACTGGACAAGAGAAAGCTATTCTCATCAATTATAATAGATTTTCTGTTTTCAAAACACAGTAATTTATTCAATACCAACCCAACTGTATTCTACTGGAGCCTCATGAGAGTTTCTTCCTTGTCAATAGTGTGTGTATTTCTTTGCTGTAACATCATATATGCACCAAGAGCAGCATGAAGGGCACAACAAACAGGCTGACATGCCTCCCTGTTAAACAGTATAACTGCAGTCAGAGAACAGTAGACAGCTGCAGGTTCTGTGTCTGTGCTCAGGTGCACAGTCGATAAGCTGCCACGTAGATGAGGTTTTTTACATTATGGTCCCATTCTCTTGTGTCTGAACCATTTTCCATGGGTCGGCATCATTTGGACGGTCTACAGCGCAATTTGTCTGTGGTGATTGGGTCTGCCCGACAGGGAACAAAGGCGGTCAGCCTGGCTGTTGTGTCTTTTTGTGTTCCATATGTCAGAAGTCTGCTGCACAAACAAAGCAGCAACTGCCAAGAGCACAACGGTCATTATCTGCTGTAGAATGGCTGTCATTATCTGGCTGCAATCATAACTCTAATTACAAAAGTTGCTTTGTAAGCAGGTAGATTATGCAATGTTAATTGCCCGTGCACAATGCAACAAGAACATGTTCAAATGCCAATCACTATTGTGCCCTGCACAAAAGCATGCACGTTTAACCCTCTGCCTTATGCAAAGCAACCCCTGAAGCCTGGTTTAAACCCTCTTGATACAATCTCACACCTTCTCATCATTAATATCTTTTCATTAAAAAAGTTATAATGAATCACCCTTAACTAGATTGTCTGACATACACTAATATGTAGTTCTAACTGATGAACCTCATCCCATAAATTAGTCCAACTCATTAGTCAATCTCACCTACAACATCAGCTGAAGGAAGCTCAGCTTGTAGGTATTTTTAAATCCTTGGAAAAAACACTTTGTCCCCTTTTCATTCTTTAAAAAAACACTTCCCTTGTTCCTTTTATGGATACATTATTGGCCTCTTTTTTAACTTACTGGGCTTTAAAATCAGCCAAAGCCACCATAAAACAGGGACAGAGACATACTATGGAGATATGACTTTGAAAATCTGTGAATAAAACTAGTTTAAATGAGACTCAAGCATGCAAGCAACTGCACTAACCTCACATTTCATTTCAGCGCTAATGAACACAGACTGTAACCTACTTTCATTGCTGAATTTTTCAACATACAAATGCAGCAAAGGTGTTTACATTTGCATTTTGTCGCAATACACATCAGAAAGATGTGCGTTCCCTCCAAGATTTTCTAAACACAAGCTGGAGACGCGATGATTTCCCCCAAGCACAGCGACAGCAGCCTTTTTTGCATTAATCACCATAAGGGTACACTTTACCAAAACCACTCTAGCAAATTAAACCCTCAGAATAATATCTCCATCATTGCTGTATTTCTGTGCTCTGACACCAGCATCTATTTGGCTTTGGAAAGCAGCACAGTGGAGCCTGCCAACTCGGAAAGACCTGAAACCATGTGGCAATAAAAAGTGACATCAGCAATGGGAAAGTTAATAGTGTGTTTCAGATGCACTTTCTGGAGGACAGGAGCACCGGAGGCTTCATTCACTGTAAGTGACAGTGGCTGGCAATCTCCCTCTGCCTCCATATGCCCTTATGAATTTCAACATGCTATCTGTAATAACTTATAAATAGGTAAGGCTTCCACAGGGGCCTCTGTGACAGACTGTGATGTCTGCGCATCCACTGCATTTACAGTCTGTGTAGGGATCATAGTAACAGCTTGTTTTGCTTATTCATCTATTTAATGTGATGTTTGATTGCAGCTGGCAGTTCCCCAGTGTTGTGTGTTATAAGAAGTGTCACACCGGTGGTTGTGTAAGGCTGTTATTTATTTATTTATTTTTTGCACATGAGCCTATTTCTAACTTTGAGGGGCTCATTTCAGCACAGCTGTCACAGAGAGCCTCAAGCTGAATAAACGGAATATGGAAACACACAGACAGACTGAAGACAACATGACTTCAGGCGTCTGTTTCAAATTGGGCCACGGGCACATTTTCCTGCTAACCTCTCTACCACAGAACATGTTTTTTATGCTCATTAAAAGTCTGATATACCTCACAGCCCTTATGTATTGAAGTCTATTGTGTCATTTAACTTTACAGGCAAAGTTAACCTGGTTGTCATCAGAACAGTGTGATGTAAGACAGCTAATTCTGCAAAGAGATATAAAAAAGTATTCATTACTTAGAGTTAAACTCTATAGCACAACAAACTCCACTATAACACACCATTGTAAAGCTGATTTTGCAGAGCGAGGCCTACATTTATCAAACTTTTAAGAATTACACTTAAGGATGCTTTAACGAATGAACTGAGGGGCAAAAAAATTACTAGAGGAGAAAAATAAGACACATTTATCAAGTGACTTACTCTTACTTAGGGAATAATGTAAGAGAAAAATTAAATATGATGTAGCCACAGATCCTCCATTGTTCATACTTGGAAAACAGCCCTATGCTTCACACGGCGATATCTTATGTCACAAAAAATATGTGACTCTAATATCATAATATTGGATAAAAATCCTTGTCTCCAGTAGCAATAAAAATTCGATACTACTGCAAATTGAATACATAAAAATACAAAGAAATTGGTGTTCATGGCTCTCATTGTTTAAAAGAGGTGTCACAAGTCACAACCAAGTCACAAACTTGATGACTTAAGACTTTTAACAAAGTCCAAAAAAACATCCAAATTAACTTGGATTTTGACTAATGACTTCACCTGGACTTGAGCCTTTTGACTTGAAAACATTTGGTACTTTTCCTCAAGCAAAAATATTTTAAAATAAGTTATTTTAAAAATGTGTCATGAACTAATTCATTTCTTGTTTTCACTAACATTTATTCAATTAACTGCAACAATCAAGTTACATCCAACCAAGTAACAGGAGAGACCAATGAAAAACCAACAATACATCACTGTATTGTGTTGCTGTTGTACATCATGTTGCTGTAAAAAAACTATTGGTGGTGAACAAAATAAACCACAACAAAGAAGTTTGCAAAACAAGTGCATCAAAATTACAGATGAAGAAACTTTCAAGAACTTTCAATTTCATTTGACATTTAAAGTTACACAAAGAACAGTAAGTCAAAGCTCTGTTGTTGAAAACATTACACATTGTGACTTGCTTAGAACTCAAAACTCAAAGTTTAGAATTTGGGACCTGACTCATAACTCCCAAAATAATGATTTGGGTCCACCTCTCTTTTTTACCAGGGGCCACAATTTGACAGGGGACATTTTCATTTCTTTTTTTTTTTCTTTTTTTTTAAATTTTGACTTAAACAAGGCTTTAATTATTGTAACCATAACAACAAAGGTCTCCTAAACTTGACAAAGTACTTCATTAGAATCATGATCTTTCCTGAAAGCCATTGTTTTTGTGCCCAAGGCAAACCTAACAACAGCAGAGTCACTTCATAAAACACATTTATACTTTGCCAGTGGTGATGTAAATGACTGTGGAAGGCACAGACAGTGATGTCTGTCTGCCAATATGTGTGGAAGATCAAAAGACACTACTGCATGTCATTCTGGAGGGCATGGACAAATTAGTTGTTGTTCAATTTGGAGAACATGCTCGACAAAAGATGCTATTGTTAGGCTGAGCAGTGTGCTCTTTACTTTCATTAGTGGTTCCTTCTTTCCTTTTTGGCTGGCTGGTGGTGGACAGGACTTATCAAATTACCCAGTGGCTCAGGTGTGATAAGGCCTCTGGGTTGCAGTGTCCAGAAGTGGTTTGGTGCTGAACATCTATGACCCCACATGAGAGTGAACTGCAGGAAACCTGGGGCAATTTTTGTCTTTGTTCCTAAACTGAGAGCTTACAACCTAAAGCCTTACGTCATTTAGGACAAACCACCTCCAACATAAACTAGAGCTCAGTTGGAACAAGTCGCTGCTGCTGTTTGATCCACACAGTCTTCTGCCAGCCAGCTCTCTCTTCCTAATGCACACTTCATGTTAGGAAATGAACTTGTCATAGACATACCAAGGACTGAACTGCCAGTCATTCTCACAACACTACTGAGTTGCATTATGGGTAGTGTAGGAGCTTTTTGAAACTTTCTACTCCCTCCTACACTTGACCATTTTGTTTGTTAACTGTCTCTTGTGAGTTCACCAACTTCATGTGAGAGCAGGAGACCACTGCAACCTGTGGAGCGCCTTTACTGTAAAAATAAAAGTAAAAGATTTTTACCTTTATATTTCACTACAAGTACAGATTTTAACTTTCAGCTGTTAGTGTCAAAGAACCCTTCAAATGATATTGTGTACCTTGAAGAGATGGACTAGTTTAAATCAAAGCTGTGAAATTGTTACAGTTCTTCCTTCCCTTTGCAACGTTCAAACCACGGGCCCTTACAACCCATAGCGGTAAGACTTGCACGCTCCAGCACACAGCAGACAAAGATCAAATGTGTGATATGAGACATGAAAACTATACAGGGATAAACGTCTGCAGCTGCAAAGACTGCCACAGAGCAGGGAAGAAAGAAAAAAGCTCAGATAGATAATGAGAACACAGTAGGTTTGTACTGTCTCTGTGCTGACAGACAGGAGCACTGGTGCTGAACATGTACGTGGTTCAACAAGCCTCTGACACGCTGAGCCCTTCTCCTCGGGACTGTCAGCCTTCAGCAGAGCACATCATCTCTCCATGAGGATTTCATCACATTAGCCTAAGTCTGGCGCACAGATAGCAGCAGCAGCAGCTTTAGTGTATCATTCACAGGCAGACACACAATCACCAATTAGAGCTATCAAGCACAGTGTAATTAGCAAGACTGACTGATTTGAGCTTGTGTAAAATGTATTCATATTATCCAGATTACAAGTAAGCGCATTCATCTAATTAGCTTGCATAGCTCACAAGCTTAATTAAAGTTAATACATTATGATACCCCAAAATCCAAAGATTACAATGCACCAAGGTTCTAGTTAATTAAAGTATTCGCACATTGACAGGCAGGGATCAGAGCCTCGCTCTCCCTTAGCCAATTAAAAACAGTGGGTCAAAGTGGGCAAAAACAGTATTTCCTCTGTGTTTTCCTAAGATCTTTCTATAAACATCTGCTTTAAAAAGTTTGTATAAAAAGTTCCACAGTTAGATGTCTATGAAAGCATAATACATGATGTAATGTGTAAAATATACATCAATATAGTCAGAAAAATTTTAAACAATGTTCAAACTCAGGAGAATTTGCCATTTATTGTAAGGTAATGGTGCATTTCATTCTAATGCCTGTTGCTAACTTCTGGGGTAAAACCAGACAAAACATGAAGAAGAAAGTCTGCAAAGATAACTGAATGTAACATGCACAAAACTTAAATACATAACTTAACCTTTTATACATGTATAACCTGTTTACATTTCTGTCTGAGTCAGTCAGATAGATTTTTATCTTCAATAGTGGCTGTTTAACTACAAGATAAATCCCATGATCCCATGCTGCTTCACAATGACATCAAACTGCATTGTTTTTCTCCTTGTTTTGATTGAAAGACCTCTAGTGACAGAAATTACATATGGTACGTCTAAGGTAACATCCTTCCTACGCCTGAAGACTTGTTCTTTTGCCAAAATGTGTTTTCCCTCTTCCAATCCTTCATGTTTTTGTTGCATGAAATGATACTACCAGCCAAGTCAAACTGGCAATTACTGAGCCTGTCATCCACACAGCTCCTCCTCTGTGTTTGTTTATAGCGAGCTTACAAAAAAGGCATTTTCAGATTCCCCCCTCTGTACTTATCTAGACTGTGGCAGGCAAACAGAGAGAAGACTGAGCTAAATACTGATTGTTTCACAAAGGACTTTCACAATTCCTTGAATTAACTTTGCACTAACATGCTCTGTGAAGCAGCATTAACATAAAGTATAAAGCAGCTCAGTACAGTGTTGCATAGCTACTGGTCTACTTTTTTTTGGGGGGGGGGTATATACGAAAGAAAAGCACCCACGTTAATTTGTTGTCAGGATCTTGGTATGAATCAGAAAGAGAGGAGTTTGACCTCCTGAGAAATCGCCTTTATTATCGTGAATCTCTCTTCAAAGAGCTGGTAACACCCACACTACACTGAAGCAGAGTCACGCATGCTTGCATACACACTGAAATCTCCACAGTGTTTTATAATTTGAGAGCATATGAGGACAGAGTCACCATGATGTATCTCCACCTCCATTTACAAGATGTCAGGAGAGCATTATTGTACAGACTACACATTGAACTGGAAAGTTGCAAAACTTTTCATTTTTCGGTCTTTGTCACCTAGGCAATGATTTGACTTTCTAGTCATAAAGTTAGATTAGCAGATTGACACCAACCTCATGTGCACATTAAAAATGTAGCTACATTAGCTGGTAAGTTTAGACTTGAAACAGCTGGCCCTGCTCTTTGTAAAGCTGCCAAAACTGTCCTCCCCTAAAACCCACTAATTGAAGAATCTCTTTTGGTTAATCACTGAAGGGTGAAACCATCTTTTTGTGATTTTTACGGAGGTTTATGTGTTGGATTTTTTTTTTGTCTAGAGAACTGATTTCCTGGAGTCTGTGCTGGTTTTCTCACAGCCCCATAGTAACGACAGGAATGGAGGAAGTTACTCCACCCAGCCAAGAAAGTGGTTGGGGGAGTCTGTTACCTTCACATGGAGCCAGCTCAGCTGCTTCCAGTCTCTATGCTCTAAACTAATCTAACTGACTGCTAGCAGAAGCTTTATAATTATGTTATGCCAAACTTATCTAATGACTGTGTTTCTGTGGCATCAGGAGGTGTATATTTCTCTGGCACAGGAAGTGGTTCAGGAAGGATTGATTAAATACTTTATTTTTATCTTCTAATGGAACGATGCACATTGATTGACACTGTGCAAATGTGTGAGAGTTAGCTGAGTGGATAATTTTCAAACGCGGTCTCTTGGCCTGATGTTAAATTATCCATTAAAATTACAACAAAACAAACAAGGCAATACAAAGTAGCTACACAAAGGATGGAGCTAGAACAGAAAGAAAAGTAATGCACAGCGGAACATTACCAGAAACAATCAGTGCAAGCAATTAAAACATCAAGCATCTTTGATATATTGTCATGTTTTTTATTAACCCTGTTCTCTCATTTCTCATTCAGGCAGAAACGACTTAAATAAGATGTGTTAAATGGAGCGTTGCTTGGATTAGCATCAGTTAGAAGTTAAGGAAAAGACAACTATGATCTGAGTGAGAGAGTTGAGAAATATATCAAAAGTATTAAACATTTATTTAAAATGGAGCAGTTATGGATTAAAAATCAATTATTTCATATGCTCAATTTAAAAATAATTGAGACCCTAATAGTTGCATAAAAACAGGCCCATCTCCCAAGAAGTTACTTTTTCACAAATTTAAGAGACAATTATGGATAAGAAGAAGATTAACAACTCATCGAAACTTTGTGCTTTGTCATATTATCATTGAAGTACAATTAAACTACTTTGGAGACCAAGATCTTAAGAACAATGACAGTAACGACTCCACGAAAGTGAGTATTTAACATTTTCTAAAGATGGAAGTTGTACCATATTAATCATTATCACCATCCTAAAGAGATTTAACAACAGAACAAATACTCCTGATTATTATTTGTAATCTTTACAGCCTAACAACAACTAAAGAAACTGAAGTTATAAAAAATTACTGTAATTTCCAAACTGAATTATGTTAGATTTTAACTCCTGTAGTTTGATACATGTAGTGTTGGTGTTCATTAGTGAGCATTAAATTATATTATACCTTTAATAATGGATTTTATCATATGTAACAATGCCATATTTTCTTTTCAGGCTCTTATACTTTTACCAAGTTGGGTTTTTTTTGGCTTTTAATTATTTATTATTATGTGATTTTACAGCAAGGACCTGCTAACCTTTTTTGTAGTTCACTGGTTGCTGGCATTTAGAGAAATCCTGAGTCTCCGACTAACATCGAAATGCCTTGTTAAGATCAACAGTTAAAGCAAGTAGAAGTCTTACTGAAAATCACTTTAATGATAAAGAAATCAATTCTACATGACTGCACAAACAAAAAAAATCTAAATTAAGATAAACATGTAAGAGACCTACTGAGGTGTTCATTTATTATGTGTACTTCTTCTTTTTTGTTTAACAAAAGAGAGAAAATAACTCAACAAGGTTTACACTTTACTAGACATGAAGGAGCACATGTACACACAGTCAAACACAAACACACAAACAAGCAGACGGACTCAGAGGGTATTCCTGTCTCCTGCACCCTGATGTAGATGGATGCCCCGTGCTGCTGATCCTGAATCTACATTAGGTCATTACAATAAGCAGCGTGGCCCAAGCGCAGCCCGTAAAGTGGAGGGAGCGAAGCAGCTTGGGAGGACAACCGCTCTCCCAGCCCTGTGGGGAAACAACCCTGACACAGTCATCTGTCTTAGTTACACAGGAGTTAGACCTACTGACACACACACTGAGGAAGCGGGCCTGCCTCTGCAATCCCTGCTATGTTGTTATGATACTTCATTAAAGAAACTAATAGGGTGCATCTAAAAATATTGAAAATATCACAGGGAGAAACAGAGGTTTGGTAGAATATAATGGATGACAAAAATGTTCGGATATGGGGGGGGGTCATTGTTTTCCTGTCAGCTGCTGGCAAGGATGCAGCAAGGTTAGAAATAACCTCACTCCAGCACAGGTGACTCCTGACCCTGAGTGTCAGGTGAAGGTAATATGGTGAGGTTGAGGGTGGACCAGGTCACGCCGGAGAGACACGCAGAGATGAGAAGTCTGGGGAGGAGGGGAGCAGTGGGGGGGTGAGGGGAAGGCGGGACAAGGGCGTCACTGCAGTGAGCTCTCACTCAGTCACCCCGGGGCTGGCTGTGTTTACGGAGCTGTCAGTCACGTGGTGAGACCTCTCTCAGGGGACACGGGCCACCAGGGCGATGAGAAAATAATAGCTCCTTCTGTCAGAGCTTCGAGGGACAGGGGTCTGATGGACACCACTGGGAATTAGAGCCAGCCTCCGGGACACATCCCGTCCTCCACTTAAATACACGCAGGATAGACACACACGGGATGAGGAGGTGCAATAACATACAGTCTCGAAGAACCTACAAAAACCCTGAATATGTGTGATGTCCTTGTATTTCTTTTGCTTTATTGTTGAAATGTCTGAGTTTCAAAAGTCAACATGTTAAGTTGATATTAGAAATTAAATGCAGCTCACTATTTCAATTTAGTGCCCAGATTGCCTTATTTTTTGTGATAATGTTGTTGATGACAAAGGACATTCTAACTTTTGGTGTGCTGAAAAAAACATGACTTGCTAAACATTGCCTTTCAAATCCAAGACACATAAAAATGATCATGGGCCCTGTCAGCGATTGATTGTTTACTCATTGTTTATCTCCAGAGTGGGATTTTAGGACAGGATAGCTTGTAAGTGCATTTTCAGCCAACTCTCAATTCTCAAATGTCTGAGCGTACGTGAATGCATTAGAGAGACTTTTCAAAGTGCTTTCAATCCAACTTAACAATAAGGAATTTCACAGAGGAGGAAAATGTGATTGATTACCTTTCTCAGAAGATTTTCAAGTGTCTGCAAGTTAATTTTCATATTGCTGAGAAATGAATGGTGATCAATGGTTGCTGGCGGGAAGGAGATCAATCAAAAAAATTGCACTATGTTTTGAAAGATGGTCTTGTGTGAGGTATAAACAAATTGCTGTGAAGGGGATGAAACTACTGATTTGCTTCTGAGGCAAAAAAAGGCCAAACTCCACTTGAGGCAGACAAGCCAGTTTGTCAACATCTGTTTTGCAGGGTAGAGAAATACAGTCCTGCTGGATAAAAAAGGCTTCAGCAAGACTCTTGGTGATGAGCACGGATTGGAAACCATTGCTCCATCCATAAAAATCTGACCTTAAATCAGGCTGAAACACCAATAAAAGGGTTGAAAGATAGCCTAGTGGAGCTCATCATTAGTACAAACACTCAGAAATCATGGGGTAGCATCTGTTTTCTGCACATCCTCCCACATCAATGCTAAGAGCAGTAGGCCTTAGGGAAGGGGGGGCGTACAGAGGGCTATTCCCCTGTCCCTTACCATGAATAACAATCTCTACCTCCAGGTAATTAAAGGGGACAAACGATGTTCACGGGGCCATGCCAGCCCATCATTAAGCAAAGCAACTATTGCACAGGGCATGTGTATACACATGAGGAGAAATAGGATCTTCAACACGGCAGTCTAGGAAACATAATGGCCATTGATTTTGAGTGGACAAGGAGAGGGCACATTTCACTTTATCCATTACACAGAATAATCCATGTATCTTTTTTATCTACCTGGCTCAATGCAGCACTGCACATTTTATGCTTTGTTCTCAGCTGCCTCAAATGAGGCGTCTGCTGCCTTTGTCTCTGCCGGGAGCCTGGACGAGATGATGTGCTCTCCACTGATGACCCAGCCTCTGTTGTGGGTAGCCACTGATCCCACAGGCTGCACACACCCTACAAAGGCTCACACAAGCAAGCCAAAATGTGCACATGCATTCTCACTGCTGACTGATTATTCACATTCATGGACAGGTGATTTTTTTTAGCTTACACGAATCAATATGCAGGCATTCTCACACAAAGACTGCATTTGACTTTGTTACAGAATTAGAGCAGTGCAGACATCTGAGACACAGACAGACAGCACACAGCAGCCAACAGTGTGTTCTTCCTCATGCCATTTGGAATTAAGTATTGACATCAAGCATTGTGCCGCTGCTGAGCACACACAATCTTTTCCACTATTTTCAAAGATTCTGCTTGGGACAAGTAGGAGCATGCAAATAAAAGCCCACATCCTGCATGCAAGCTTGCATGGACACACTGCAGAAGTGACCTTGTAGTGTGTTTTTGTGTTCTTGATGGATTACTTGTCCAGTCTTGTCATTGTCTTTCACCCTAAAAGGCACATTATTCACGATTTTCTCCATCTTACAGGTAACATTGAGTACATGTCAAGACTGGAGATTGAGAGACTTTCATCCCAAGCAAAATAACTTGTAGTTAGCCAGTGATCAGTGATATCAGAAGGACTTGACAGGTGGACTGTAGACCTGGAGGAAAAGACTGAGCAAAAACAAGAACAAAGGAGAGGGCACTAGTTTGATTAAAAATAAAATCTTCATCCTTGGTAGCCTTTTGCTGCCTTAGTCTAACATTTTAAAATTGTGTCCAAGTACAAGACAATCTCAAATCAAAAGACACTTTAAAACCCTCAGGAATGAAAAACACCTCAGTGCAGCTCAGTGTCTCCCACTGAGATCCAAGCTGTTTTATGACTTTACAACCTTCTAAATAATGCAGCACCTTACAGCAGGAAGAAACAAAATAATAGACCACAGATACCCTACCAAATGCGGGGTAGTGTGGGTGCCCACTGATGTAGGGGAATGCCCAGACTGTAATATAGAGTTTTCATGACTGCACAGTGGAGAGAAACATATTCAGTATATGGTATGAAGTGGTGCATTAAATTTAATCATGTTATTTAAGGTATGCATGTAAACATTTCAAGAGCAATAAACACATTTAAACTTGTATATATTATACTACATATTAAAGGTCCAGTGTGTTAGATTTATATGCATCTAGTAGTGAGTCGCAAACTGCAGCTGACTGAATACCCTTTGATAATGACCTCTGTTAATGGAATAATTTGTTTTATTTCATTTCATTATAAATTATAATAACATTTAGCCGGGACAGGAATAGGTCAAGATAAAAGAAGAGTTTAAACATATCTGTGAATGATAGTGATTGAATATTTTGTCATGTTTGTGACATATTCTAGGGATGTAAAAATTGACATTGTAGTCACTCTGTATTTGCTGAGAATCACACACTTCACACACGCTTAGGTCAGAAATACTGAAGTTTTATGAAATGAAAGCTTATGAGCTATGCTAACTAGCTCAAATAAATCAAATAACTGAGTTGAGCTAGACAGCTTAGCTTGCTAATATTAGCACTGGTTCCCACATTTTGCATGGACATGTATTATTAATACCTTGCTGAGTTGGCAGTTTCTGCACACTCTGTGTGATGTTTGTCCCACTTTATGGGAGAGGAGATGCTTTTTAGCTAGCTTTAGCTGTTTCTCTTTCATGAGTTAAGTGATGGTAAATGACCACACTGACAAAACTGTAACTGCAAACTGTACATCAGCACTCAGTACTTTATTCTGAATTTAAATCAGGACACGTATAGGCCAACAGATTGGTTATTGCACTAAAACAAAAGAACATTTATGTAGGGGGCACAACCAAACCAGGAAACATAAATGTACTCTTTTTAAACATTACAACTTTTATTGAACACAACAACAAAGTAAAAACAAAAACACCAAATAATCATACTATAAATAAAATCTAATTCACTTCAACTTTGACCTTCAACTTACCCTAAAACTAAAAATCTCATGGTTTTTTTTGTTTTTTCCCCCTTTATGATTGATTGTAATCTTTTCAATGTACGTAGGCCTTGTTCATGCTGAGGGGGCTCATAGGCCAAGAGCTTATCGCCCAATGCTGGGGAAAGAAGCAGCTTACAGCAGGTGTGCAACACAAGCCCTTGGATAGCACAGCGGTCTATCATAAAGGCTTACACCCAATACATTTCCTTTAATGCTAAGTGGCAAGGACTGACCCATTTTTTAGAAATATTTGTTATAGTGAGGCATGGGCTGAGCGTCTTAGTGCAGACTACTACTGATCAAGATCCTTCTTTATATGGGTCGTACGGCTGTGAGTTGTGGAGCAGTAAATGCACAGTTATCCTGAGAGAAATCATAGAGTACGGTCTCAGCCACATTTTCTATCTCTTCCATTTCACACTTTATGGAGCTGTACATTGGTATGACATTACAGATTTGAGGACAGAGCAAATTCCTCTTCCGTGACAGTGTGTTCATACAGTGTAAATACAAACCAAACCGACCCAGCAAACAGGAATGTCTCACAGCAGAAAATCAGCCATAGCCCTCATTAATAAAACCATAGCCATATCCATATCCTCATAATTTGAGCTCTGTTTCTGCCGGGACCAGAACTGGTGATAATTTGAGTAAGTGCTTGAAAGTAAGTGATATGTGAGCTACTTATCTGTGCGCACAAACACACACACACACACACACACACACAAAGTACGTTATGATGATATTTTGTAGAGCAATCTTCCAGGTACTTAACAGCATTAGTCTCCATGTGGTGCTGCAGATTGTCTGTTTGATTCACACAACACTGAATCTCCTTGAGAGGCAACTGAGGATATCTTAATCCATGCCTTTGATCATCATCTCCTCTATCCCTTTTCCCTCTCTCATCCTCTTCTCCTTTCCCTGCTGTTGTTGTTGATGATGAAGTCAGTTTTCTTAAGTCCAGGCATATTATTCTACTGAAGTCCTTGGTGCATTCAAGAGTCTTTGCAGCATGACAAATCAACATAAAGAGGAAATCACAGATTCAAACTGGAAACAATCCCCATAATCAGGATGTAAAAAATAATTAGAATTATTTGCATATGGGATAATTATGGAATTAAATTAAAAACTGCAAAGCTGGTTACTACACTCCACCGTCACATGGCCTACAGTAAGTGTATAGAAAGTAATTAGAAATTGTAATCCGCTCCCAGTGTGTCCCCCACCTGCAGATGAATGTCAAAACCCTACCAGCAAACACACCCCAACTCCCTCAAGACATGACTAATTGACTTGCCACCATGGGTGACTGACATGCCATCCAGAGGGCACCATAATGGCCGTGTCATGAGGGGAATGATGAGACCTGCCGACAGCTAGCGGCACTCGACCTTTTGCATGTGAGGTCGGGTGTCAGAGGGAACAGGATCCCCCGTTGTTGGACCCACAGCCTCGGGGCGCTGTGGGGATGAGCCACCGACGACGGGGGACTGGAGCTTTTCAATCAAGCAACCTTGCAGGACAGTGATTTCATTCGGAATGGCGTTGGAATGAAAAATAAAAACAATAAAGCAGAAATCAATCGTCAGCAGCCTCGGGGCGTTCAAACATCTTCAGGGTGGAGGTAAGATGAAGGAGGGTGATAGCAACTTCCTCTATCATTTTCACCTCACAAAGAGTTATTATTGGGTCCGTTCTAGAGGAGATATGTTTTGTATATACAAGAAATATTTCTGAATTTGAGGTTTGCTTCATTGTTTCATAATCTGTCAGTCTCCCAGTGAATAAGACAGAATGAGTCTTTTTACAAACAGAAAATGTGACGGCTAACACAATCTTAATTCTGCAATGCAGTGCAGGGGGATTTATGAAAGAAACGTCTGTGTGCCTTTCAAAGAATCTTTATTCACACATTAGTTAGTGTTGTTGGTTTTGCTCACTGGGTATTAATGTCTCATTCATTTTCTGCCTCCTGTCTCGTTTCCAAATACCACTAATCCTGTTAGATGAAATCTATTAATGTTCTGCTTTGGCTGCCACACACAAAATTCCAACTCTGCCCATAAGCCCCAAATTTGCCATGAAGGCATATCTGGTCCGCCTCTGTGGATTAGAAAGATTTACCCAGGCAACCAGACATGTGTGACCAGCAGCTCACAGTGGGCAAAGTCACCCACCGCACAGACAAAGGCTGCAAATAAAGTGATTTACATTTCTGCTATTATTCTCTCTGAATACGCCCCTAATTTCCCATCATTTCTGTACGGTATCTGATCTCAGTTTTTGGGAGTTAATTAGTGCCATCTTGATCCTGTGTGATATGTCACATTCAGGATGTGGCCATAACAAAGAAAATGATAACATACTGACGTGTAGACCAGATGTGCAATGAAAAGGAAAAGATAACACTGCAGCAAAGAGGCAAAATGTCATTGTACAAAGCATTTTTTTTCATTTTAATATAATCAATGGAAAACAAGCAGAAAAGATTTCTTAGTAACTGAATGAATTAAGCCTGATAAAATCGCTTTTTAAACTAAGTAAGCATTGCATTAGGAATATCTTATATTATTATCGTCAATAATAGTTTATTATTTGCCATAAAAGAGGAAAGTCTAAGTGAAGATCTGAAAATGATTCCACTTGAGGCAAAGCCAAGTTTTCCCTGACAAAAGGTGCAGAAATGGTGGCTGTTGTAAAAGTGGAGAAATCAAAACATTGATTGGAAAATCCACCCTACCACCCCCCCACCATCTCCTCCATCACTTCAAGAGAGCAAAAAGATAAGAAGAAAAGGCTCTTCAGTTCTCTGGGACAGTGAATCAATCTGCAAAGTACCACAGTGGCAAACGCTGCCACAGACTGGCAAGACTTAGACAATATCACACAGGGCTGACTACATCACAGTGTGGAGCATGAGCAGGACGAGGAAAATGTGAAGTAATGCCACAGCAGCAGCAGCAGCAGCAGCAGCAACAGTGTGGATGGCTCTCCACCTGTCCACAGAAATTCTCACAGCCATGCTGTAAATCTGAGGGAAGTGCATAGCGTTGGATTAGTGAGAGTATCAGTCACAGAGAGGAGGCTCCTCCTCACAGCGGGTGACAGGGATGAATACACAGCGTCTGTTAAGCCTCCTGACAACACATGTTAAATACACTAGTCTTCCTCTTTCCTATGGTTGGCAAAGGGAAAGTTGGGGATAACAAAAAACACAAAAACGTACAGAATATTTCACTATTGTGTGCAAAGCAGCCTATGTGTTAGAAGGTAATGATAACTAGAATGCCAAACACCAGCAAAGCAGAAAACCTGAACAAATGATTTCACCAGCACACTGTTACATAAAGTTTTAATGCATAATCCCACAATAAATACTAATGTCTGAAAATCTTACTGTTAGTCTGAATTTAAGAGAGTTACAGCCTCTGGTTGGTTTTTCACTGAGAGGACTCAGGCTCTTGGAATTCCTTCTGTGTTCATTCAAACTGTATTGATTCATTGTCTCTCACTGTCGGCTGCAATCCCTGCTGAGATCCTGCTTTCAGTGCGGCAAGGCTGAGTTACACACGCCCCCCCTACGCCCCCCACAAACCGTGCATCATTCATTTTCTTCAGGCTGACATAAATAACCTGATAGCGTTTGGCCCTTAAACCTTAATGTTCTTTTTTTCCCCCTAAAACATATCTGCGTGCGCATTATTCCCGTCGCTCCTTTCTCTCGGATGCGACAAACCATGTGGCCAGTTGGGAAAGTTTCAGCACCGCAGACAGGGGACAGCTCCGCCAGAGCAGCGCGAGCGTCCTGTCAGTCAGTCTGTCAACAGGCTGCCTTGACAGGTAACAGACACACCTGTCAAATCAAACTCAACCCGGCACGAGCCGTGGAAGGAGCTACTGTTTTAACAGTACACCATGACATGATATGTACTCAGATACATCAGATCGGGTAAAAGATCAACTGCAGGAGTATTTTGTATTGTCTTGCGCATTAAAAGGACAAAGTCCGTCTGCAAGTCCAACTGCGTAAAAGCACCATGCTTTACGCATAGCCAAATGTAAGCTGGTGTGTCTAAGGTGTATCTATAGTCGGAACAACTGCAGCCGAGCCTGTATGAATCACACAGACAACACTGTACAACCAGTCTCCACACCGGCAGAAAGAGCAACGCGCACCATCATTCACGGAACTGCTGCGCCTGCAGCATTTTTTAAGACACAAGTGAAATCCAACTTACCTCTCCAAAACGATGCGAAAGCTGCTGCACGTGTTTGTTCCTTAAAAGCAGAAGTGATCCATACCGGCGAGTCCGTAAAACTTTTACCCGCTGCGCTCGTCAGAAACAACGAAAACCGATGAAATGTGCAGCTACAACTCGTGGCCGAGCGACTTGAATGCACGCAGGTTATCCTTATTTCTAGAGACAAAGAACTGAAAACTTGAGACAAAGCAGTGTCCTGTGATAAAGCTTATCCCTCAGAGTGAAAAAAAGAATATCCTGTGCCGTACAGTGCAGTTAGTGCAGCGGAGGAGAGCCGGCGCATACAAATGTGTCCATGCTTCTCCTGCAGGGAGCAGCCGCGTCAGCCTCCCCGGGTCCTAACGCTGCGCTTAACTAATGACGGCGCTATCAGCGACGGTGCCTGTCACACTGCGGCCAAGCAGCCTCTTAAAATTATTGGTTTCTACTGACAACACTGAAATATGTCTTAATTCTCTAATGCATTACACAAACACTAATTCGAAATGCAGCAAAAATCGAAGTATTTCAAGACATTAGACTTGTTTGGTGTTTCTGCTTTGTTTCAATATATTATTATTTCTGTCAGTCTGCCTGGAGTCGTGTATGAAGCTTTGAGTTGCATACATGAATCCTTTTCAGTGAATGTTCTGAAGATATGAGAACACACTCAAGGATCAATAGCTTATTCATCTTTTACTGAGGAAATCGTTAGACTATGAGGAGAAGCCGCCTACTCGAATAATCATACAGGTCATCGGTCATCTTCCGAGAACAAGTTTGTGGATTAAGTTTAACTTAAAGGTTTGGCAATCAGCACAGCTTTACCTTGAGTTTTTGTCTCGGGATCTGGATCAATCTGAACTCACACACCAGCAAAGCAGCTGGTGAGTTCATGGGTCACCGTCCTCATCATTCCTGATAGCTTTACAACTTTAATCATTCAAGACTCTGGTCTGTTTTATGTCAAACGTCTCTCAAATCAGATAAAGAGTCACACCACTTGCACGCAACATTATAGTAGCCACTGAAATGGGATGACAGTCCTAAGGTGTTGGTTCATCAAATCTTTTCAGCATTTCAGAGACAAGTGAACTTCGGTAACGTTGCCCTGATGGTGGATCATGTGGGCAACAGCCAGACAGTCCAAACACGCTTCTTTCATGACTCGGCGGCCGCTGAGCAAAAGCGTCGGGGGAAGTAGAAAATGAATAGGAAGGCGTGGCAATTCATTATTTCCCTCTCGATTGCTTTACTCATCTCATACATTTTAAACGGCTGTGAAAAACACAGTGGCGCATGACGAAAATGGCTTAACTAATTGAAAGCTGTCAGACCAGATTCATCATCACTATTGTCTGGACGCATAGTAATTTTTTTTTCATGTATTTTGATCAGCATAGAAATATATATTATTTTTAAATTTATGAAAAGTGGATGCAGTTATCCATAAGTTGAGACCGTGTATGGCACATTTGGTTAGAGAAAGATAGCTGGTAACCAGTAGTTCATGACTGGTGATTCGTAAGTTCCATTCAAAGTGTGAATCAGTTTGTTTTCATCTTTCAGAAGGTGATGAAAACAAAAAATGTGTCTTTTGAGGCACAGGTGAAACAACACATTCATGCCACTCAGGAATCTGCAGACTTAATGCATCTCTGTTGGTAATCTATCGTGATCAAAAAGGAAGTTTCTTTTCTTGCCTCTGTCAAAGGAAAATCTTGCTTGGACAAAAGGTTCTATTTGACTTTGAAATTGAATTTCTATATTGATGCATTTATGTATTCCATCATCCTCTTGAATCAGTCCATCAATTCATGCATTACGCTTCCTTTTTCTTTTTCTCTTTGGCTATTCAATGCCAAGCCATTTTGCACTCCAGTTTTTTTTTTTGTGAACAATCTCTTGTATTTCTGTAAGGGTAAATACGGATGTAACCTCTCCTGCTGTCAATCATTGCTGAGGCTGGCTTTTTGAAATGGATTGAGCAGACATTCAGCCTGTTCTTCTCTTCTCTCTCTGCATCTTAACAGGCCTGTCTGGCCTGTGTGGTCAGAAACAGAGAGAGGTCAGGTCTAGAGGGAATGGAAGATGCCGATGAGTCCTAATTCTACCCACGAACTCATAATCCCACACACGGACCTTTAGTAACCTCATCATCTGCAAGTTGCATATGGTGTCTGTTAGAAGGGAGAGCCAACTGTTTTGGTGTTTCATGCCTAAATTGATTTTTAATGCATCAAAGCAATAAGAAGTGCTGCCTGTTCAGTTGTTTAATAACAATTATGCGTCATTATATTTAGGGTAATTAGTTTCAAGGTCCTTGTATGGAGGTGAACATGACAAATGGCTGTCAGTATTGAACTGGACAACCGCATACTGCTGAAGTTAAGTGTTTTAGTTTTCCAACATCTCATCGCTGAGTAACACAAGTGTCAACAGTGCCAGTAAGAACTCTGCTGTGGGTCCACTGAGTTCAAATCCAATAGATTTATAATGCAAAAAACACAACAACAGCAACATATTTTTCTGTTTAGTCATTTGTTTTAGTTTGTTGAAAACTGACATGTCAAAGGTGGGAATCTAATGTTTCAAAAGTCAGATCTTTCTGCTATGGTAACTTGGAGTGAAACCAACACCAGTTTCTATTTTTGTTTCATTTGAAGGCAAAATACAGAGACGCACATAATGCAGAAATACACAAAATATAGAGCTACATGGCATTAATCTGATGAATGTAAGTCCAATATTCATTTACATTTAAGCTGCCGTGGTCCCTGGGGAAATAGCTGACTCTTTACCTGCTAAATACTCAACTGTGTTCACCAGCTGGTTGTTTGGGTTTGGTCAACATATTGGTCAAAGTTATTACAGTTACTTCACACTCACCTAAACTAAAAATGAACTAAAACTAAAACTTGCTGTGAAAAATCACTGTAGTTAACAAAAATGAGAATAAATAATTAAATAATAAAATTATTAGCAATATGAAAACTAACATAACCAATGTTGCATACTTACGAAACTAATTAAAATATACATGAGATGTCTTAAGTTATGGTTTTTTTCAGTTTGGTTCAATTATTTCAAAACAACAACCATTAAAAGGCATCAGAGCAGAAGTTTGATTGAGATGTCTTCCTCACTCAGAGGCACTCAGAGTAGGGATGAGGTTAAAAAGCCTTTATTTCAGCATGGCCAATGCGTCGGCTACAGTTTTTAACTTGTTTGGCCATGCTGAAATAAAGGCTTTTTAACCTCATCCCTAC
>JAPZDV010000024.1:19467623-19508956 GCA_029814665.1 Acanthurus lineatus | reverse complement strand
AAACTAGTATTTGGATCCCAACACTGATGAGCACCAGAAGTAAGGAAAGAAGACCAATGATACCCATGCAGCACTCCAGGCTTTTGTTTTTTTGATTTAAGTTCAAATGTGTTTACATTTACTCCATGAGCCTGGAAGGAGAAGTAAATGATAAGATTCAGTTGTTGAACCCAAGCTTGATAAGCAGCATAAGTGCCTGCATCTGCAATCTGTTAATCATATAAAACTAAGACAGCAATGACACGATAAGATCAAGCACAAATCTTAAATAGAGAAATAATATGTCATGTTTTTTTCTAAATACCTCCTGTTTAAACACACATGCTGCTATGGAGACAAGCCATGCTCAATTCAGATGCTGACCATGTTTATATATTAAATACTTTACTGGTTAAAATATTTATTCCTGAGATTGAGAAGAGCTGTAGATAGAAAGTGTGATAACTTTGCAAACAACTATCTCACACATTGTGTTGAGCAAGTGGTGTGGCAGCTGGTAGGTAGGAGAGTGCAAGATTAAACATTTCACTGATTCTAACAGGACTTTTAGCAGAGATCTGATCGTAGCATCATTCTTTTATGTTCTTTGAAGGTGATGCACCATCATCCATAACTGCCACCAGCAAGGTCTAAATTTCACAGCTACTTGATAAAATGATGAATGAAGAATTTCATGCTTTTCAGTTCGGCTACCTTGCAGCAATACTTCTGAAGAAATGAGTTTGAGTGTATGAATATGTGTGTGCGTGCGTGCGTGCGTGCGTGCGTGCGTGCGTGCGTGCGTGTGTGTGTGGCAGTACAACAGATGGAGAGAAAACAGGAATAGTTGCAGATGGGCACTGGTTGACTTGAACATTAACTTGCAGACAGACAGACACAGGTCAGCCTTCCAAGCAGAGCTGCCACATGTTTCACTAACCAGCCAGAAATATCACGCTGCTATTCCAACGCAAAAACACTTCAGTACACACACGCGCACACACACACAAACGCACACACAGGCACATACAGGCACACAGAGTAATGACAGCTATTGCACAGATGTACCTCATCATTACACTGTATGTATGTCTGAATAAAATACTTTGACATCTGCTTTTCTAACTTGCAAAGTGATTGAATGCGCAAGATGAGTAAGTCAGAAAAAAAAAAAGTTTGCTGCAAGTATGATTGCAAGTGAGCAGGAACAGTTGCAGTACCTGCTGGATGAAGGGCAGCAAGAGAAGACAGTCAGACAAGATAACAGACACTAAACACCTGAAATCTAACCTCGCTGAGGAAGTTTGGGGCCAAAGCTTGTGCAGTCAGTTGAACAGAACCAATTAAATGCAGTTGGACTCACTTTTGTTCACTGCAGCTCACAACGGGGGTGATCTCTCTTCTTGTTAGTACATGTCCAAGGTGTGATGGTTTGGACAAATTTAGCAGAGCTCAGTTTTTTTTTAGTAAGTGTCCATGTACCTGACTGCAGTTCAGAGAAGGGGAAAGAAATCATGGCACATTTACACTTCAAACTTTTACAATTCTAAAACACATCTATGGCTGGAGGGCTTCTGGATTGATCTCAGACTAGCAGATACTGTAAAATCCGGAGGTTTGCATGAAGAAAATGACACTTACTCAAAATGCAGTTCAGTTCTTGTTGAATGGCAGGTGAAGCCAGCTAGCCAGCTGTCATAGTACAAATCACAACATGAAGGAATAAAAATATATTTACCCATTGTGTTTAAATGCAATGCATGCAGTGCTTGTATCAGTGTGCAATTCTACTCTTGAAGCCAAACTTCTTCAGTAGTTAAAAGCATAATAACAGGTTAATTGTTGTTGACTTTAGATTAAGTGCTTTACATGAGAAATGTAATAAACAAATGTTCTTACTACAGCTATTTACTGAGTGTACTTCTGATGATCCTCTTAGACACCAGAGTCTGTTTAGGTAGTTTCCTCAAGACATTTTAGACATGGCTGTCGTTGATGCAAGCATATATGTTCTAAGAGTTCCAGTAGCTCTACCTCCCTGACGGACAGCGCAGTGAGATTCTTGGGTAAAAAAAAGGACCTTCTGCTGTGCTCATCCTATAGGAGCTGCAACAGTGACATCCATTAAGTATCAAGATGATGAGAGATGATACATAATTACTGTTTGCAAAATTGAGTAACAAACAGTATTTTTTATTGGGGGGTTGAATGGATCTTTGTCTGAAATTTTAAGCAAGCCCACTGTTGTCCTATACCATCTGTTGTTAGTAACATAATTATAAGGCACCTTTGATAAACACTCTTGACTTACTTAGTTTTTCTATGTCAAAGGCATTTGAAGAAGAGTCATCACTACATCAAATTTCTCTCACTGGCCTTCACTGCACCCCTGAGCGGTAAAAATGACACAGCTCAGATAAAAGTGGAACTCTTTGAAGGCCTGCCGGCTTGGTGCTCAGTGGGATAAAGACATGAAATACAGAATGTGTCAGAGGTTTTCATCTACCATCCTCTCTTTTTTCAGCAGTGTGTAGTTGTGCTGTGAATCTGTCCTGGGGTGGTCTCCTCTCCTATCTGACTGAGGTGGAAGGAGAGGACACAGCCATGCTCTGTCCTAGTCCTCAGGCTCACGTGATCTTTTGTCACAATGCAAGGACTTCTGAGCTGATTTCAGACCCGTTTGCTTCTTTTTTGCAGCCCTAATTGCTTGGCCCACTTATGACTGTTTCACTGTCATATTACCTTACGATAGCCTCCAGCGAGCCAGCATCTGGCACAGCATGACTAGACTGCTTTCTTCCTCCTCATCCTTCCTACTTCAAATAAAAAACCTGGCCTCCAATGTTGACAAAAGAAAGGAAGTTGTCACAAATTGATCACGGCGTCGACAGCATTGTGTAAGTCTGGAGCCCTACAGTGAGAGCTGCCTTGTTTGTTTGATAACTATTGTGGCTTTACAAAATATGTGCTGTAGGCCACAGTTAACGAGCATCCAACAGAATAAAACACAAAAAGAATCTTGTATTAGCATATACCTAACAAGCAGGCTAAAAAGGTGAATGTCTCCCTAACAGTATGCAAAAACACATCTGAGTTCCAGAGCGTTCCAATAAACAAGCTCCTTAGAAAACTTACTGAGAGCTGGTTAATGAAGTGTAAACCAAACAGACCAACAGTTAACAGCATCTTTGTGAGACTGTACTCTGGCACAGCAGTGCTTTAAGCTAAATGCTAACATGCTTGTAATGAATTGCCATGATGTTTAGATGGTATATTTTCTTAGCACATTAGTTAAGTTTACTAGCATGATGATATTTGTTAATAGACAATAAAAGTGAAGCAAAATTGGGGCTGATGAAAAAGTTGTTTTTTTTGTTTGTGTTTACACAAAAACCAATGAATTGCACAAATACAACCTTTGTCCTGATGGTTCTAATGGATCCCGAAGGGAGACATGAATGTCTGAGCAAAATTTAATGACAAACCATCTAATTCATCACCGAAACCGGTAGGATTCAGGCTACTGCAGTCAGTCACCCACTGGCTGACTGGCTACACTTTTCACCCCCAGGAACCTAAAATAATGAACCAGTTCACCTCTGGTTCACTTAATACCATTTAAACTGATGATATTCCAATTCCAGGAAACTATTTTGTGTTTTGTTTGCATTTCTTCCTGGAATCATGTAAAGGTCCCATACAAACCGACATTCAGTTAAACAGACTCTGACGGCAAAGAAACGAGTCCTTTTGTCACAAAGTGAGGATTTCTGGCACATTTTCACAGTCCTCTAAAGTACATTGAGAAGTAAAACATTCTGAAGAATAACTTTTAGTCAGTCGTTTTTTTAAAATACAAGTGCAGGGACAAAATATGCAAACATACAGAAACTCTTAATAAACTCTAATTTTTTCAAGAGACTGCTTGCTTTGATCATTTCTGGCCACAAACATTTCTCCTGGCCGATATTTTATCTCGGCAAGCACAGGTGTAGCAAATAACATTAATAATGGCTGCATTCCATTTAGTTGTGTGAGTGCCAGGGCCCTGGTTATTGTCCATGCTGGCTTACTCACATAGCTTACTAACTGGAGATGAGCCATCATTAATGTTACACCTGTATTTTTTCCTGCTTTAACAGGACAAAAAGTCTGTTGTGAAAAAGGTCCACTTATTTCATGGACAGCATTTTTTCAGTTACTTCAAGTTACAGCCAAGTCTCACCATGAAGCAGTTTTGCAGTCTTCATACCATTGGCAGCAAACATAGTAAAGCAAAAGGCATGAAGGGATTGTGCTCACATATATTGTGAAAGAATCTCCTCAAAAGTTTAGATTGGATTTTTATTATGGCTTCCACAGTGCAAAAAATCCATAGTTATTGGGTATTTTATAGGCGAGCATCAAAGTTTTAACATTCACCTGGGATGGCCGCAGCAGCACAGAGGGATACCCTACCAATTGCCATCTCCCTCAGCAAATAGCTCCTTGTATTGGAAGTTAATTCTGCCATGGAATTAAATTATAAACCATGTCCAAACAAATTAACGTCAAGCCCCAAGCAGGTACCTTTTTTTTTTTTTTTTGACAGGTTGAGGGCATTAGTAATCTAACACATGAGCCCTCTCTTCCACTTAGCTCTGGGGGCCCCAGCTTCATAGTAATACACTGCTGCCCCCGCCCCCCTCAGATTCCCATTTTGGAAGCCACTGGTGTGTGTGTGGAGGCACACGGGGGAGAGAGGGGTACCACACTGCAGAGGGCCGGATTAATGTGCCACCTGAATGTGGATCTATAGACAGCAGGTTTACCACCTCTCTCAAAAGTCGAGGCAGAAAATATTATCAAAACACATCTCACTGGGGGATTTACCTGTTAAAACATTTATTCTCACTTTCAATTACAATTTGGTTTTCTCATCACAGCGAGGAGAAAATTACCATGTATGATACTGCCATGGGATATAGAGATAAATTGAGCCTGATATCCAGTTTGATATTGCTAAGCAAATAATCCTGATGCGAGTAAAAATGTTCAGTGGGCTTTTGCCAGTCTTTTACTGTGCATGATGAATACAGACTGATAGCAGGGCTTTACTCCTTAGTTTAGCGGGAGACACACATAGCACTTGTCTCAGTGTCTGCTCCTCTGGGAGAACACACTCCCCAGACACCAACTATTGATCTAGGAGGTTGAAATCGGGGGGAATAAGTGTTTAACTGATAGTCAATGGAAGGACTCAAGGAGGGACTCATATCCAAGTCACTTGCATCATGTAATGTTTAGATTAATCACACACATACAGGCTGCACATGTTGTACAATTGATAAAATATACATGTGCTGCTCACTTTGGCTGCTGACTGCTCCCTCATTACATTGATTATGTGCCTGATATTTTGAAAACTGTTGACAAATAACCCAGATATTTAGCTCTGATCTTCTGTCTGAAGACCCTGCATGCAGCCTAATTAACAGCTTTAAACATGCTTAAAATCAGGAAAATATAATAAACACCAAGCTGGTGAAACTATGTTGAGAGATCTATTTGTACAGAAAACAAGATTTTTCTATTTTTGTTACTGGAATTTCAGATATTTTGTTTGTTTTTACATAGCCCATATAGTATGTAACGCAAGAACTAATATTATTATATTGTTTTTGTTATAATAATGATATATACTCATATATCATATATATACCAATTAAGGATATAATTATTTCATACTAGGTATATAGGTCAGATGCAAAAAGAGAGAAAAACAAAATTGTAAATCCATTATAGTCAATTTAAGGCTTGTCACAATATTAAAGTGTCACATCATGATTATCATGTCATAAAGAAATCTCAATAATGATGTTTATGCAATATTCTTAATGAATTTTATTTTAAAAAATGCTGTAAGTTAAATTTATCTCAACTTTGTATTTGTAAGAATTGTCTCTTGGCAAAGGAATTACACCTTATTTGTGGAGAGTAGGAAGTGCAGAGTCTGCAACCATAACTGTACAAAAATGGACAATTACACTAAATTCAATTTTCTGCTTTATGGTGAAAGGCAAGGTGATTATTGCCCCCTATAGTGAGAGACCAAGAACGGATAGAAACATAAATTATGTAAGATGCATTATACTAAAACATGATATTATCATATGTGTTTAAGAGCCAGATATCCATATTTTAATAGTTTTTAATATCCTGGTTATCATCAACACCTCTGGTGAATATCAACTAGTCATAAGGATTAAATACAACCTTATTTTTCCTGCATGTGGTCTGAGCCACACATAGAGACTTTTAAAATTACAACATCTCATTTACTGACCTTTTCTTTGCAGAGGAATATTCAGGAAATGCCTGGGTCATCAGGGTGATCATGAGAAAAATATCCTATCCAGACTTCACTTGTCATGCAGCAACTGCAGGTTCGTGTGCTGAAGGTTAGTGGGGGGGCTTTTTCTATCAGTATTTTCGTGCAAAAGCAAAAGACCAGATGTGGAGAGCCACATGAATGTTGAAAGAGGCTCTCGTTGTAACGGTACTTTGAGGGGATGAGTAAAGGTCAGTGTAGGCTTTTTAATTATGATGAACAAAGCACCGCTTGTTAAGTAAATAAAACATAATGGATGTGAAAACAGGACAGTCCCTTGTGGCCTGATGGAGGCTTGATCTAACTCCATCTCTGAGTCTAAATATTTTTGTCAGACTAATTAGTCTGTTTGGTAGAAGTTTTCAGACAAATTCATTAGCAGTCTACAGCCATGCTGGAAGGAGACGAATGTTACGTCTCTCATTATTCTGAACATGATTTATTTGCTGTTCCTCACTGCTCAGCTTCTCTTCTTCAAACAAAAGAGACATGTTAGCTCTGCATCACTGTGATCTTCCATGTTAATAATGTTGCCAACTAAGCTTGACAGCATTTGCATTCTCACATCTCTCTAATATGCTGGGTAGACTTTGAACTTCACACAGATGCAAACAGATGCAGGAGAAAAGATTTCAAAGCAGAGAAAGAAAAGCAAACCAAAGAGAGTAAATAATAAACATAAACCCTTCGTCCTCCCCCTGGTTGAGTGTTTGGCCAGCAGACATAATGTACAGTCAGAGGAGGTTAGCAGTAATACTGAGTGCAGGAGAAAATTGAAGCATTCAAGGCTTGAACAGGTGGTTATCTGTGGCAGAATCACTTGTGAAAGAAGCTTTTGCCCTTTGATAGAGAGAAGATGAAGGGTAGGGATAAGAAATGGTTATTGATTGATGGTCGCTTTATCTGCTTCAACCCTGATGACCAGACAATGCAATCTAACTTGGTCGAGAGAGGTGCAAAGGTGCTGATGGGTTTTCAGAGTGCCTTACTCTCATTTGTACAGTTTATATCTTCTCAATTTTGTTATCTTGCATCAGAGGCGCTCCATCTCTGTCCTCCCTTCAAAGATGGACTTGAAAATTAAAAACTGTTTACTGCAAGACATTACTCAAATATAAATAGAGGAAGAAAGATGAATACTTTTGAAAAATTAACTTTTTTTCAAAAGTATTGCTGTGGGCACAATACATCTCTGTCAGCCACCCTGGAGGATCACAGTGCCCCGGTTCCCTCAACAAGCAAGCCAATTGGGTTTTGACACTGGATTTTACATAAATGATGAAAATAAGCTCTGTGGCCAAAGAAAGACTCACACACAGACTAAATGAGTGACTAACTGATGAACCTAAAGAAACACAAAGCAGCTAAAAAGTCACATATTTCTTTTAGTGGCAGGAAACATGACTCCAAATAAATTACAAAGTTTCTTTATAGGTGAATGTGGAAAATGTCACTCAAATTTATGACATCATAACGTGTCACATGTACAACTTATTGTGCTGCCCCCAGCTGGCTAAAATAACCTGCTAACTAACTGGGGCATCAGAAACTAGCAGTAAACATGACATTCACATGTCTATCGTGACAGATTTGTTACATCTGGCAGTTATGAGGCAACATTATTATTATTATTTTTCTGTGTCACTTTTCTTCTGTTTTGCTACCGTATCAATCTAAGCCTAACATCCACCCTATTTGAGTCCTGAAAAAAAATATATGGTCTTTTCGCTGCTTAATACTTAACAGCTGATGTCTTACTTTGTGTACTGTAAGGTTCTAGGCAGGAAGTTTTTTTAGAGTTTTGTGCCAAAAAGACTGCACCCTGTGGCCAAAAAAATTATGAACATTACTGAGGAATGCAAACAGTAAAGTTACAAACCATAAAACCAAAACACTGAGCTGAAAGAAGCTAAACACTAGCAGAGCTGAGAGAACTGCGGAGTCAGGTTATCATTCCCTTTGGATTTGTTACTACAAACGATCTTTTTGACAAACATGGAGTAATACTGTATGATCCATTACTACCTTTAAATATTGTTTATAGTGTTACATTATTCTCTATCTTTTGCAACTATCCATGTTGTTATTTCACTGCAGAAGTCTGAACATCCCATCAAACCCATTGAATTTATTTTAATTTTGCTTCACTGATCAAACCTGAAACAAAAACATCCATATTGTCTGGCTGCACTCAACTATAGCTTATTAAGTGTGATTGCTTGAACCAAATGCATAGAGCGGACTGCATTTGCATCCCCGAACACATTACCATTCAATAAACAGAAAGCATTGGTATCATGGGAAATGTGTGCTTTATAATGAGGAACCACACTGCTTTTTTCAAAAGCCCCATTGCTCAAAAAAAGCACAAATCCAGATATATACAATCAAGAATACACACACATACACATGCACACACTCACACACATTATAAAGTCAATGAGTGTGCTCCAATAAAAAGACTCCACACTTACTTCTCCTCTCAACAAGCAAAGATCATTTTGGGAGCTCTGGTGGAATATGGGGAGCCCATGTGGCTCGAGCTGGATATCAATTAAAATGATGTATGGCCCCAGTGTTTTCTAATTGGGACATGGCGATGTATTTAATAACACACATTAGAACCCTAATTAGAAGTAAATTGAGCTGCATCCCATTGTCTACTAATCAACCCGGTGGATTGGATGGATAAATAACCTCACTTGGAAGGTCTCTGTGCTTAAAACTCTCACATTTCAGGAGACTTTTCTTTGATTCAGTTTCTGTAGCTTGTGTTTCAGCTTAATTGAGCTCTGGATTGAGCAATTTGTTAAGACAAAAATACAATTTACGACATGCATTTGTGTGATACAAATTTTATTATCAGAGGATGTGCACATGGGTTCAGAGCTGACATCTGCATCCCTCCAATTTGTTGCAGATACATACAAAATGGTTATCAGGTGGACTTGTCAGCATAGCCACAATACACCAGTGCTGTAAATGTTGTTCCAAAAGGACTCTGGAAAGTGTTAAGTAGTATAAACAGAACCATTATGAGCCCATGCTGTCCATGCAGGGCCAAGTGTCTGAGTGTATTTAAACTCCTATTTACCAAAGAATAATGTTGCATCTTGTGTGTGATAACAGAACTTTAATGGAATACTGTAAATCACTCTCTGTCCTCTTAGAAATAAATAATTATTTAAACCATTTTTTGATAGATGCTTAATTCTATCAGTCATGATAATCACAGCCCTTTGTTAGTAATAAAGCACACAATTATCCTCCACTGTTTAAAAATGCTGGACTGGCTGACTTGATTTAGAAAAAAGAAGGAAAACTAAAAGAGGAGCTCCTGATTATTATGATCCTGATAACATCTCCCTTTGTGTAACTGCAGGGTTGTCAATTGTGACTTCACCTATGAGCAAGAAATGAGAGAGTCAAATTAATCACAGTATTGGTCTCAATAAAGTAACAAAGCCTATCCACTTAGCAGGAGGTGCCTTCCATTACAGGTAATTGGAATATGTATGAAAGGATGTATATTAAAAAGGACCACATGACCTTTCAAGTGAATTATTAGCACATGTGCTATTTGAACAGAGGCAACACTGCACAATTAATATGAAAACCTTACACTGTAATTTTTAAATGCTGGAATAAACACAAACCTTCTCCATGAAGGCTCAACATTAAAAGTCATTTTGATAAATAAAATGCCAAATAAAGGAAAAGTAAGTACTCATATCACAATATCACTGACTACAGAAATAAAAAACAGCTTTTTGTTCTGTTACAGTGTGACTGTCTCTTCAGAAGGTCATCATACTGTAAATAGCAGTCACACATCCATGCTGACTCCAGCGTAAAAACCCCTCTGAGCACATTTTATGGATTGGAGCAACGTCTGACAAGCTCTCTGCAACCAGATGTGTCAGTATAAAGGATTGAACGTTTTATGGGTCCTAGTCTGAGCAGCAGATCTACTCCTATAAACATGCACTACAATCTAGCCCAAAGGTGTGCACTGGAAAGGTTATCCAATCACCCCTTTTGAAAGTGCCTCTCAAAATAAATGAATGTCTTGGCAGATGCAACACAGTCATGCTATACAGTCACACTGTAGAAGAGCAAAACACACGGCGAGCTTCCATCATCAGCCTGAAAACTGCTGGCACTTTTGCATTAAAGTATTCCTGATCATTCTTTATTACTTTGTCGTCTTCCACTTCCCTGTTTTCCCCTAAACAAGCAAAACAACTCTCTTTTCTCACTTAATCACAAGCGGGAGTAAACTCACACACGTATTGATCGCAAACTCACATGTACTGTATGGGTTATCTATATGGTAATGAAGGGCTGCATGTCTCATTTTATTATTTCATCTTTCTCTGTCTCCTCATTACAACAGTGCAGAGCTGAGAACACCTCCTGTGTATCTAGATAAGGTTATTTGAATGGATAACACATTCTCCTCTACATACAAAGGGTTATCTTTAAAAGAGCAAGCCCACCTGCTCCAACAAAGCTATTCATCATTGTGGCTCTGTACTCCTTTGTCTTGGGTGAATAATTAGCATAACTTTGCCAAAGAATTCCTTATTTGGAGGCAGAAAGATGGATATTATCCATTGGACAGCTAGAAATGTCAGAAAAAGCACCATTGCTGGATATATTTAGAGAAACACTTAAACACAGGCCTACATAATGGGGGGGCCCTTTGACTTTGGCACGATCTTCAATCTCATTTCTACTAAAATCCAGAGTGGAGGGGTTTGCCATGTAATGTGCTGACATACTGCAGTGGAGTCACAGCTCGAATATTCACTGGATGCTTTCCTCCATCTCTGATTATATTCCAGCTCTGCCCTTCCTTTCTGTGCAGATGAATAAATCTGCAGCACACCACCACCAACAAGGTCCAAAGGGAGCTATAAGACCCTCACCATAAACTGATTTGTGGGTGTGGACTTTTAAAGTGTGGCTGTAAAAAAAGTTTTAGGATCTGTTCATCATGTGAAACAGAGGCTGTGGTGAGTACGCATTAGAGTCTACAGTGAAATAAACTATCAAAATATCATGAGATGCTTCTCAACTGGCTCCTTCAGCATAATCCACTTCTGCAGTGTCCATCTGTGTGCTCAGATTTCCTGGCTAAGTACACTGCCTCTAACTCAGTTCTGGCATTCCCAGTCAGGATCCACACCTGTCTCGTCAAACTGCATTTCTATACTTCTTTTTTTAAAGGAGAATAAAATATTTCTATTAATAACATCTAGAAAATGTTGGTTGATATTGTACAATATTTATTTTCCCTGTAATATCTGTTCTTGCAATACAATATCTGCACTTAAACTAAAGCAATATTAAAAACCTTATTATTTATTTATGGTTATAGGCAGGTTCCAGAAAGATTGTGGTTTAAAATCAAAGAGTCAACAGTGAATTGAAGCACAAGACAAAATATTTTTATATTATTTTTCTTTAGTTGTTCTTTGCTTAAAGCTGGGGTTGGTAGTTTTATCCAGTATACACTAGTTGCTATATTGGTTGTAATGGTCTTTACATCTCAACAGCAATAAATAACTCATGAGCTCTAAACAGGACCGAAAAAGATTTGTCATCTGTAGCAGCTGTAATCCTGTAAAAACACCAACCAATCACTGTCTCGGCATCCGCTAAATATCCAATCAAATGCCTCCCTGACTTCCTGAACATACTCAACCCTACCGAGCACCAGCCTGCACTCAGGATGCATCGCTGCTGGTTATTGCAAGTTTACTGGAAAATGGAAGAGAAAAAGCAAAAATTGCATGTAATTTTGTGCCACCAGGGGTAACTCAATCAAAATAATGAAAACAAGACACAGTTTGATGATGTTGTGTTAGCAAAGTATCTTTGGATTTGTTTACAACACAGCTGATAAATCTCATGCTGAAATGTAAAAAAAACACATGGATTTTTAAATTACTGATGCACTCAAACAATTTCCTGTTGCAGTCGCTTAAAGGACTATAAACTGCATTTCACTGCACAATCCCTATATTCTAGCTTAGTCAATTTAGCTTACTCATTAGCCTGTCAAACCTCAAATGTACATGGAAGAAATCCTAACGCAGTTCATCGATTGGCTCACGGATATATCTGGAAGTTTCCACCTAGAGCAGTGGATTTTACTGCAGGAGCTGCATAAGGTTTACCTTTTAAACATTTCAGTAAGTTTTATCTGCTATGTAAACTTACATCTATTAGCCACCAACAGGCATGAAACTGACCACATCCACCATCATTCAGTCACTTTTAACATCCACATTTTTAAGCTCTAACAGCAGCCTTTTAGATGGCGCATTACTGTAATGCTTCTTTATAAAGCAGCACAGAATAATTTTGCTGCTTTTCGAACAAAGGCACAGCAGTGAGCATTCATCGTTTTTGCTCATTGCTGTATTTTGTCTTCACCCTTAGGTTTCCTTGTGGTCAGATAAACCCAATGAGGGGGCAGGTGTAATTACTGAGTTGTGACAAAGTCAGTCTTTCTGTGCTTCAGGCCTCGTGCTGCCGGCGGTAAATATAGCTAATTACATCCTCTGCTCCACAGCCTCTTTATCTTAACTCAGCAAGACACAGACCTGCCCACCCAGCACTTCATTACTGTGAACCAACCTAATAGGGACTTGATGTTTTTCACCACCCTCACAAATTGCTTTGTAACTGTCAGCAGTATCTTATGAAATGACAGAGTAGTTAGGCTCATGTATGTCTCAGTGTGCTTCGATTCAAAGTAACATCGCATGCTATCATGTGCTGCAAGCATTTGTTAAGCTTTGAGAAAAATAGCCGTCTTTCTGCATAAATGCCTTTCAAAACACATGATTGTCACAAAATGATTCACGTCATTTGATCAACTACCTCTTTGTTTTATATTTAGTAATTAAAACTGCTTGAATAATGTTGAAGCTACTTCTATTTTTGCCTCCGACTGGGAACAGTCACTGTAAGAGGTCTTGTCTCATAGGAACACAAACAGCTGTACACAGTGTTAATAACTGGGTATAAATAAACAGTTTGACCTGTACTGACACAAACATTTGCGTTTAGTTGTGGCTCTATGTTTTCGTGCCTCAGAGAAAAAAGAAAAATAAAAACTCAACTTTTACAGAAGTCGCACTTTTGATGCAACACTAAAGTTCAAAGTCCAGTAAATGCAGTTTGGATACTGTTATTAATGCTGTTATTAGCCACATTTCTCCCCATATGAACTGCATACTATCATGGTTGTAGTCCCAATTTTTTAAATTTCTGTCTATATTCTTTTTTGCTGACTTTGTGTTTATGCTGAAATCAATGGACTTAAGGAACAAAAAAAAGAAATGTTCCTGTGTGGCTGACAGGAAGTGAATGAAAGGAAAAAAGTCATGTGTGCCGTCAGCTCTTTTACAGCTAGTCCCAAGGTCAATAGTTCTGCACATGAGGGAGAGCAAGAATGAGAAGGAGCGAGCGAGAAGGACTGAATTTCACACAGTTCAACTTCTTCATTCTGGATCACATTATAGTGTATGAAAGGAGGATCATCAGGATGACACAGAATTCATTCCCCATAATTCCACTGTCATATCTGTGATAGAGTACATCTCATTTACAGGAGCTGAGAGAATTAATTTCCATCTTGATTCAAACCCGGCCAGTGCCTATTTCAAACACTTGACTTTTCACCTTAGCACGAATATACACTGACTGGTATTTAATTAAATGGCTATCTAGTACATATGAATTTGTAATGTATACTCAAATTAATAATAAATCTCTCACATATTTTCCATTACTCGTGTTGAGCCATAAACCATTAATCACATTATTACAGCAATCTAATTACATGTGACAGAGGTGAGTGAAGTGTGAATTCAGCAGCTTGGAGGTGTTTATGTTTAAAGGTTAAATGTAAATCCATCATCTGCAGGGAACAAATGCTACATTCTGCTCCAAAACAGCAACTTTCACAGCCAAAATGTGCAGTACGGTACACACACTGCCTTAGCCACTCAAACATGCACTCATGTCATGTTCACATCAGCATGTTTGACAGGTTGGGTTGTACAGACTGAAGAGCTCATCGATCGCACTGCGGACACATCTGTCCACAGATGTGAAGGCTGAGGAGGCATCAGAGAGGTAAACAGGTCCAGCATTCACTGGGCTAATGGGAGAAGTGGAGCAATAATGAATGGGCACATTTGTAGTCATTGTGTGAAACACCCCCATTTCTCACACCCTATGTCATGCTCATTCACATTCCAGCCACACTCTCTCACACACGCACACACACCCCTCACACACACACACAGATATGCCTGTGTCTCACACCACTGTAGCCCTGCTCTTCTCTTTCTCATTTTCCCCCTCAGCTCTGCCTGATTCCCCGTGGAAACTGGAGGTCATTGGTGTTAGGAAGGAGAGCCGCATTACAGGTTCTTACCTCTGAGACTCTCATATAGCCTTTGACTCCATAGCCTTCACATCAACATTCAGCAAAGACAGCAGCCTTATGCTTATATGCCAGCTGAAGCATGTGATAGAAATGCCATTCGTTGCATAATCAAAGAGAACAGTTGTGTATCCATCCATTCCCGTTTCCTGTGTAGTGAAACACTAATTTGCTTTTTCAAACGTGGAGGAAATGTAGCTGCCAAGGAAAATGTCTGCAGTGATGAAGAGAGTTCAATGCAACGCAGCTTCAGAAAACACAACTAAATGGACAAAAAAAAAACCCAGAAGGAAATGTCTAACATGCTTTGTTTTGTGTCTGCTTGTTTTTGTTTCCTACAGGTGACGTCAGTTTTCAAAGTGGTTGGTTTTTTTTCATTTTCTTGTGTTTTGTCTGTTTTCCTAAGTAGCAGTGTGTTGAGCCTGTACAGTCACTGTAACCTTGCCTTTACAAGAGGAAGGCGCAAGATATGTTCCATATTTACTAAATACAGTTTGATAGAAAATATATAATGAAGTCATTAAAGCAAACATTTTCTGAATGTTGCAGTTCCTTGTAAAATGCTGCTGTTTATCTTATCTTTGTGCAATCCTGAAACTCAAAACTGATCTTCTACTCATTTCACACACATGGATGCATGTCATTTTATGCTGTGCATTTGCTACCAGAGAGAACAATGAATTTGCTTTCTGCACAAGCAAACACAGATTGGCTTCCTATACTATTTACTACGTGTCCATTCGGCTTTTTCCCTCCCTCTCTCTCTCCTTTCTCTCCATCGCTCCAGACAGTCACAGTGGTCCCTGCCTCATCTTCATTTGGATCTCCCTGTTTGAAAATAAATCACATTCATGGAACACCTGAGCTCACAATGGGAGCTGGGTGGGATCATGTGCTGGGAAAACACACCCACACGCACCCAGGCATGCATATAAACACACACACACACACACACACATATACCCAAAGGTTATGGTCAATCAAACCCCATGTCCTCATGGGTCACACATTCTAAGTATAAGCCTCTGCATACACATACATATTCTCTGGCTCACTGTTCCTTTCTTCAAGTTGTTTCTCTTTCTCTTGCTCTCTCTCTCTCTCTCACACACACACACAAACACACTCTTTGCCATTCATTAACTGACAGCTCGAGACTCTCCCAGGTGGAATTGTTTTGAGGTGGAGGATTTGCATTTGTATTTTTCCAATATCTTCACTGGACAGAGGATCATGGGCTTACCACAGAGGAGAAAAGAAGCAGGCAAGACTGCAGCACACTGACATTTGCTAAAGACACTCATCTCCTCTCATCTTATGCTTTTCATAATTTGAGAGAGGGTGTTGTCAGTGGCTGTCGGGCAGGAGGATTGTTGTTGTTGGGATGATAGGTTTGCTCTACCTCATTGCATTCTGGGAGGAGAAACATGCAGTTCAAAACTGAGGTCACACATGTGAATATTTCTGTCCTTGTTAGCTGCAACTCACCAGAGACAAAAAAGGATGCTGCTGTTAGTGTGTTGCTGCCTGAATCTAGACTAAGGCTAGGCCCATGGATGGTGGAGTTTCTGGTTTAAATGAATATGAACTTCTGTCTGCTGAGTCATAGCCTGCAGAGCAAGTGGACCTCGAGCAAAACCAAACTAAAAAGATAGATGTTCCACAGGAAGCCCATCTTTATTTTGATCCTCTCTTGCCAAGTTTCTGTAATGTTTTCTCCCCTCAGTAAATATCCCTGGACAGTGATCAGAATGAAAAAGCATCCATCGCCTTCAGCAGGTTATACATTAGTTATTATATAACCTCTTGACTTTTTATAGTTGATAGTTTCTGTTTCACTGTGCCTATCTGTCTTGAATTTGAAGTGTGAGACTAAAACTGAGGCAGCTGCACGCACCCAGACTATGATGAATGATCAGAATCCACTTGATAAGCAATATCACATCCACAGCAACACGTAACTGAGTGACTGCCAGGTCAATCAGACTGCATGACCAGATGTTTGGTAAAGGGCACGCTTTGATTGTTCCACTTGTTTGTTTGTTGTTTATTTGGAACCCAGATTAGCTGCTCTATCACATTTCATATAAACATAGTGAGAATTCACAGCACATTCACACAGCTCACAAAAATCAGCCTGCAACAGCCACACTCACAAAACACAAAGACCACAAAATGAAAAAAACAAACATGTTCATGACTTCCTCTAACAGTGTTTTAATAAAGTCTGTGTTGACTGTTGAAAGAAAACAACAAACATGTCTTCCATGTTACAATTTGACATTTTCTTAAGCCGTTCATCCACCCAAACCTCTACCCTCTGCAGACTTTGTGGCTTTATGACAAAACTACACCACTTTCTCCTTTATTACCTCACAAACAGGGTGACAATTACATCAGCCGCTGGGGACCTTTATCATTGGAATCTTAACAAATGTTGTTTTTGCTAAAAAACCTTTTTATGTCATCAGTCATCAGTTGCCCTCACAGTAACTTTAAGTACAGGGCCTTTTATTTTTTGTTGATTCTGGTGGCCCTGTGGACAAAAGCAGTATACGCATCACCCTGGCCTGTTGTAAAGATCTCTATCGGGCTGGCACCTGCATTTATTTTGGAAGTAAGTGAAAGAAAGAAGCAAAATGTTTTTAAGCTTCTTATCTTCTTTCAACACTGCTGTTGCAGAATGCAATAAGGTAATATGTCTCTCTGTGGTTATGTGAGTTTAAGGACTGCGTTATGATTAACGGTAAAACAAAGTAAACTTTCTTTTAGCAACAAAACCACTCATAAACCTGGGTTACATGTAAACACAAAAGAGCAATTAAAGACACTTCTGTTAACATCAAGCCAAGAAAGACCTCTAAATGACTATATTGAAGTTCAAATGACAATAAAGAACCATGCAAGCTGTGTGCTCCATAGTGAAACAATCCAAGAACATACCAATCATTCCCTGCTGTAAGTCAAACAGCTCTGTACAAACACACAGACACACGCATCATTAAGTCAAAACCTGCATGGCTCTTAACTATAAAAACTCACTTTGCAGGCCTGGCATTGTAATTTGCATTCTCTCTGTGTGTACATGCTAAATAAAAACAATCCAGGTTATGGAAATGATAAAATAACTCATACTGTGCCTTATTTTTGCTTGACTTCCTCCCCACTGCAAATCCAACTTGTTGCCAACAAAAATTCCTTCCTCTATAAGCCCTAACGTGATCTGAGCTGGTTCTTCAGATTAAAAGACAACACACAATTCACTCAACACAGCTAGATTGTTGGAGTAATGTTGAGAGGAAAGGACATTTAGTGGATTAGAGGACAGTTATAGTTCACATAGATGTCCTTTGAAATGTGAAGTCATGTGTGACAGTGACTTAGAGTCAAAGACAACTTATCTAGGAGGAGCAAAACTGGAAAGATTTGGCTTTTATGCTGGAGGCTGGAGATAAGGTAATCTCATTCATAGTTTGATTTTTGTGCAGAGCAGAACAGCATGGTGACAAATAGCCTGTGGTCAGAAACATACAAAGAGCAGTCAGGAGTTAAATAGAAATTTTTGCAGTTGTGGGTTCCAATCTTGATTTTACATTAGGCTTTACTTGGCTGATCTATTGTGTCGGGCACAGGGGCTCAAACTCTTCTGTAAGTGTAGGAGTTCACTTACAACTGTGTCTGGTGCTGAAAGAACTCCTTTAGGTGACAGGTGTCAGTGTGTTATAAGATGGTTTATCATTCTAATTAGATCTATAAGGGGTTTTATTGAGGAGTATGGATTAGTTAGTATCTGCAGGGAGACATTCACTGTTCCACAGTCAGACCGTATAAACTTCAGATGAAATACAGACCTGCTTCACTGCACAGTGTCGTCATTCATATGAGACATATTGACCAAACACTGAAATGATCACACCTCAGGTTTAATGTGAATCTTTCCTCTAATGTTTCATTCTAATCAAATGTAGCTTGAATTTAAACCAAACTGCACTTTTTCCATCCACTACTGTAATGTGATTCAGTCAATTCAACAATTCACAGAGCATACGATAACTATGGTGGTCTGACATTAATGTGGTTCAAGGTTATTTCTCTCAGCATTCACACCAGCTAGCAGCCTCCATGCTGACAGGTGACCAAGTAGCAAGCAGTGTTAGTAACAAGATCTTTTGAGCTGGAAGATTGTAAAGAGGGACAAGAGGAAAATCATCCTGATCTCCTCAATATTTCCAATACTTACTTTAATTGAATCTTTGAATTTCTCCAAAATTGTCAAATCAACAGCTTCATCCCAGTGATACACAGAGTTTAAAGAGTCTGTGACCAACTTGTCGTGAAAAGTCTGACAGATGGATTCACATGTTACAACATTATCACATTCGTATAAAGACGTTAATGACACACGTACAAATTTCAGCGTTGGAATATTTTCTAATTTTGTGAACTCTGGGAGACAGATTCCAGGTGACACAAACAAAAGACTCCACTTGAATCCATGTGTTTGCTGTCTTTTTTTCTCCCCTCATTTTAGTTGTTTGAATATGTTTAAAGTCGCATTGAGTTTTAAAGGGGGTGCTGTACAGCCATCCACAGCCAGCATAAAAAGGCCGGGAGGAGAGGCTATTGATTGTGTCACCTTTCCAGCGGCTGCAGGCTGTGAGTGCTCTTTTTAGGCTCGGCTCTCAGTGAAGGACTCAGGCACTTGTACATGAAAAGATTCAGTGTATAAAGCTGCCGGGGCTGAAGGGGAAAGCTGCACAGGGCCACAAAACTCCTCTTTTACATCCAGCTGTCTCTCCCTCCTCTGTCTCCACCGCTCACTCTCTCAGTCTACAGGGGTTTTATTGGCTGAGAACAACAATATCTCATCCTTTTTTAATTCTTTAATTCGGTAATTCTCCTGGGAAATGCTGTCTCCGCTCACGCTCTGGTGGTCACATAACACGACAGATAGAGGTGTGTTTTTGGCAATAATGGGGATGGTTGCTGTCTTCATTTTTCTGGAAGTGTTCAGATATGAAGGTGGTGGTTGGCACTGGTTTCTGTGGCAACGGTCATGCAGTTACTTGCCAGATGGCTTCAATGTTGCGGTTTTACTCCGAACAGAGGTGCTTAAGTGGTGCACTCTCACTTTAATTTGCTTTATGATTGGACCCGTACTGTAAAAAGAATTCCTTTTGTCTATTTCCCTATTATGCTGTTGTCAGAGAGGCTAATTAGCTCACTCGAAAAATGTTTTACAGGAGCCAGACAGGTGCTTTTAGAAAAAAAAAAGAGATAAAGCGGGTGGGGTCATGTTTACCCCGCTGAGGCTGGAGTCATCCACGTTAAAGGCCAGTATTCAGCCTGCAATTATGGTGTAACCTCAGCTAATGGTTCTGAAGAGTCCACTCAAACGCTGTTTACACTGCGCACACACACACTCAGGCAGGTGCTGTGATGTCTAGGTCAAGTTCAGTTTTGTTAGAGAAAAATAAAAACATCAGAAACAACCAATAACACTCTTGCAGGTAAACAATTTACAACTGGTTTTCACAAGTATGATGACTGTCTAAAATGATGAAATTAAAATCTACTTATGAGGGAAAAATGCAAAATGTATAATCATATAACTGTTATGAAAATAGCTAAAAACTAAATCAAAGTAAAAGGTAAATTCTTAATGGTTTGATAAAGTAAATGAAAGTTATTGGTACACATTTATCCCCTATAACTGATACTTTTACCTCCACAAACCTCACTGATCTGCCAGTAAATCACAATGTGCACTGAGTGCTGTTCAGATGCAAAGAACTGTTTTCAAAGTTTTCAAAATACTGTGTGTCAGGTGGGATTTTGGGAAAATGATGCTAGAGAGATCCAAAATATTTGATAGAACAATCCAACAGAAATCATGGAGTTATGTGTTTAAATATTTCCCTTAGTGTAAAAATCATATAACTCTTATTAAAGGCTAAAACGATCTGCTTTAGAAAATACATGTGACACTATCAGTCAAAGTGATAAAATATGATTTCATTAACATTAAAGCCATTTAAAGAGAAAACTTGAGTGTTGACTTATATGTGTTGAAATTAAAAATTCTCTCTGCAGCACTCACACAAAGGTCTTAAAGAGAAAATCTGTATGGACTTAAAAAAGCAAAGAAGCACTGGATTAATGAAGGAAACTGCAGAGAAAAGCTTAAAGCAGCTTGTTAACGGAGGAGATACATGTTAATCCTGGACAGCATTGTTTGAATTCTGATGGACTGACTTGAAATGTTGAAATAACATCAAAGAAATGCATAATTAAGGTCACCCAGTTTATTCGCAGGATTTCTGGACCCACAGTGCAATTACTAGTTATCTCACTACCTGCTGTATTTTTACAGTATTTGAACCTTTTTTCCTCTTACTTCAACTACATCAGACTTTAAAATGAACTGCACAAAAAAGTTAAAAAAATATATCCTGTGTTTTTTCCTTAACATTTTCCCTTGACCCAGAGGGAAACATGAGGTCCAGGTAAACTGCATAGCAGAATTTATAAGGACAACTGCAATGCAATGAGAATCTGACTGCCTTTATTTTATTAAGCTAAGCTAAGATAAGCTGAGCTATGTGGTAATGTAATAGCCAATGCTAAATGGTGCTTAGCTTTAACGGCGCTAAATTTAACATTTTAGCACCATGTACAGTACAATTTAACTATTGTAACTTTGTTCGAATGTGGCTATAAAATGTGGTCAAAAATGTCTCAAATCATTTAACCTGATCGTAATTGATGGTTAATTACAATACCAGGTTTGTTATGTATGGGTTCAGTAAGGTCTAGAGGGTTGAAATCCTGGTTTTCAGGAACTCAGTCTAACTCTCGCTTTTGTAAGAGTTTTATGTCTTTTGGTCAATATTCACTGAACTGCCATACTGTCTTGTACTTTCACAGCTCAGCTTAAACTTAGACATCAAGTACACAGCACTACAGTATCTTTAAATGTTGTTGCTGCAAAGAATTGTTGCAAAGAACTGTTTTATATCTTTTTACCTTCATCGATGATACTTCAGGGGATAGGACAGGAAGCACTGAAGCACCTTTCTTTAGCAATCAGAGAATTCTACCAGCTCTTATCACGGCTGTGAATTAGATACTACCAGGTCATTTCACTCAGTTAGGAACTTTCCAAAGCAAAAACTCTATTTAGCCACATCCCGTGTCTCAGCAGAGGACTCTTACTCTTGCTGTGCTGATAAGGATTATATTTATCACAGCATTGGATAGCTCATTAATTTCTCCAGAAGTGCCATCTGGGGACAACATCAGATTGCAATGCTACTCGAACAAAGCCAACACACCATAAACTTTCTAATCAACCCAGCGTACACACTCACCCACAAAAACTCTAAACTGTGCTTATGCTTCTCTGCCTGTTTGAGCAATGTCGTGAACTCACAGAGCCACTTAAAGTCACAGAGGAAAAGGTCAAGCTGATTGAAGGGAAAACGACCTAGCTCAATGGTACGTGGCTGCAGTAACAAGCACATTCGGCTGCTTTCTGAGCATGCTGAATTGCATTAGCCACCTTGTCAGGTTGGAGACACAGTCAGTCCACCCACTGACCTGTTGGGTGAGATGTAATTATCCGCTGCAGTTCTTCTGCTGCGTTACAGGTAATTGATGCTTATTTCCTCAGGAAGGGTTGAAATCTGTATCGATTGTCAACTAAAGCAGGCCAAGTTTATCACCTAGCTCTCTTCCTCCTCCCTAAGGAATCAATACAAATTTCACCCAACAACCTCCTTCACCCATCTTCACCAGCCTAAGAAATGAAGCTCCCACTCAAGCTTATCTACTCTCTAATTCAAATGCCTTCATAACATACTGCACCACAAAGCTCTGCTTTAGCCCCTTAACTCCCTGCTCATGAAATCTAATTACAGCCTCACTCACTAATCTGGAATTAATTCACTTTAGATGAAGGTGATTGATAACGGCCCATGGAAAAGTCACCCAGGTCGCGCGTCACCAGAGTGACTTCACAGTGAATAAAAGAGTTGAACTTGACTGATCAGGGCTTACCAGGAGGACAGTGGATCCATGGGAAATAACTGCTGTGAGCATTGCGTTTTGGCTTTTTTAAAAGGGATCTTTTACATTTTGGAGAATAAACTTGCTTCATTTGCTTTCTTGCTGATAGTTTGATGAGAAGATTAATACCACTTACACGTCTGTGTGCTAAACACGAGGCTACGGCTAGCAGCTGGCTGGGCTTAGCACAGAGGATGATAGCTGGAGGAAGCAGCTAAGCAGTCTCTGTCCAACTTAACAAATTCTGCCTACCACCACATCTGAAGATCACCAATCAACAAATTTTATTTTGTTTGCTTAATCTGTTCTAATCCAAAATTTAAAAATGACAGTTGTCAATTCACAAGGTGTTATTTGCCAGCTAACATCTTGGACAGGACCAGTTGTCAGAAAACCATTAGAGACTCTGTTCCAGCTAAAAGACAGACAGGTACATAACACACCCTCAAATGGCAATTTGCTGTTTTTCACACTTTGTTTTTCTGATCTTGGATTTTGATATTCTTTGGACAGAGCCAGGTTAGCTGTTTCCCCTTTGTTTTAATTATTTTTGCTCAGCTAATCTATCTCTCTACTGGCTGTGGTTTCATCATTACTGTACAGACATAAAAGTGGTTTTGATCAATGTGTTAAGCTTTCCCTTTATAACTGTTTACAATATTTAAAAAAAAAGGTTTTTACAGTCCTTGGTAAATCCATCACTGCAGCTCCCACCAGATTTTAGCAACTAAACAGCTCTACCCATCAGTGACTGATAGTGACAGAGATACAGTGGAACACACTGAACAATGATATGGGCCATATCCTTCCATAGAGCTGACAACAATCTAAGATGGAGTCTGTAGCTGATGAACACCTCCTCCCCTGTAGAGTAATAACGTGCGCTGAGCCAGAACCTCAGAGTAAAAAGCTGCAGAGGTGGAGGGGTGAGCATCCCCGCATGTCTCTTGAATAGAGCCTCATGAACTGCCTCCAGGGGACAGACTGAGAGCTAAATTATGAGGTGAGGAAAGCTGACCTGTCCTTTGCTGTGCTCTTCATGTGATGCATGCTTTTAAACCGCAAGTTCATCCAAACTGCAGAGATAGCTTTTGATTTTGTTCAAAATAAGATTACAGATATATCAACTGACATCTCAGCTCTTCATTATTCTGAATAATTCGAGAAGATAATGTCACTAGTATTTTCTGTTGAAGAAACTGTCTCAGTTGATGCTGTTTTGGAAGAAACTAGAAGTCCAAACTAAGTGACAAAATATGTTGTTTGTAACTTTCTGATCCAACTCTCTGACTCTCTAGGCACTGTTTTTAATTTGTCACTGTTTTTCATTACCAGTCCATTGTAAAGGGCCGATAAGGTTTTGCAACAGAATTGAATCATGGTTTTGGCTGAAAAAAATGTTCTAGGTTAGGGGAAATATTGTGGTTTTTAAAAGAAAGCACCCTTGTGTTAGACAGTGTTAAGACAGAAAAATATAAGAAGTGACAGCATTTTCTTGATTCTTTTAACCCTTTCTCTTCCTATAAGGACTTTGTCAATCTATAACAATGTCCTCTGATTTGCTTGTCTACTTAAAAACACCAAGAGTTTTAATTGCTGTAGCAGCTAGAGGGTTTTTTTTAACTTGGATGTTGGAAAATTACATTTTTTATCATTTGCTGACATATTGTTTTGCTATAGTTTCTTTGTGGAAGACAGTGTCAAAAAAACTGGCTGCTGAATTTTTCTCACGTCATCTTGTGATGTTTTAGGCACCAGAAACAAAGTTACAGATACCTCTGTAGAGGTGATGGAACAAACTTTAGAAATGAGTAACTTTAATTCTGGACAAGAAAAATCTAAACTGTCTGCACTGACAAATGAGCCACCAGGAAAAAAAAAGATGTTTTTTATGACAATAGATTCTTGATTAATCTGATTGTTTCCCTCAAAAATCCTACATAATAGCACATAGTTTTATGCTTTTGTTATGGACCAAGCTTTACCTCAATTCTGTGTATTATATATTTTTGTCCTTTATTTAGCCAGGAAAGTCTTTTTGAGATACAGGATCTCTTCTCCCAGGGAATCCTGGTCAAGATGACAGCATTAGCAGTTTCACATTAAGACACAATTTCCTGTTAGATTTCATACAAGACAGAAAAGCAACAAAAGGGAAAAAGTGAAAGAAGAGAGGCATATGGGCCATAAATGCAAAGCCCATAACATATTCGTCTAAGTTCAAGGGTTATTTACAACAGCATGTTTCCTTTAGACCCATTTGTAAAAGACCATTAAAGGTATTCAAAGACAGAGGTATGACTTAATGGTATTCTGCAGTTCACTCCATGTTCATGGTGCAGTATTAACGGAGACCCTGAGGGCTGTAATGTAGAGTAGCATTAGTCAGGGTATACACAATCATAGAGGAAGATTTCTACCCAGAGGTCAAATACTTAAACTGAGATACTCTGGTTTTTGTCCTTCTTCTATTTAAATTGTGCAGATACATAAAAGTTTTGAAGTCCAGCATTGAACCACACTGCTGTAATAGAATTACATATCCGGACAACCAGCAAGCTCTTCAGTTAAGATTATTTCAGGCATGAGAACAGAAAAAATGGCAAAGATAGAAAGATAATGGACAAAAGGCAAAGCGTCATACTTCAGATTTAATGGACTCTAATGACTCCATTTAGACACTTCATCTTGCCTCGTTGGATGAATAAAACACAAACTATTTTGGTAAGAGCTTTGAGTGAAGGAGACAAAGCCTCATTATGGCCAAAAACAGAGCCGTGACTTCATGACAGTCAAATTACTTTCAATGACACTAAAGCAGAAGCTGCTGAGTCCAATATCTTTGTACTGATGTCACTGTACAAGAATTGATTTAACTTCTCTGGGGAAATATATGATTGTGCCTTGGTGAATCTACATACTGAACAGTAAAAATTACTTTGTACAGACTTAGATTTTTTAAAGTTTAGCAAGATAGGCAAGCACACATAATGGATGGATGTTTTAAGTGTGTAATTCAATAGGAGGACAAAAGCTGAGATGTTGGCAATGCTCAGGTTATTTTCAGCTGATCTTTCTAACCTGACATGCCTTTGTATTTTTCATCTGTGAAACAAAGCTGAGTACTCCATCTCAGGTGTCCTGGGTGAGAATGAGTCAGTATCCCTCTCTGTCTACTGTGGCAGAGGAAGAAAAGGAAAGAAAGGAGGAGAACAAAGGCAGGAGTCAGGTGTAGCCTGTGGAAGAGTCATACATCTGCGAGATAATAGTGATGTCGAGGTATTTTTGATGTCTCAAATTACCGTCATGTTACTTTGTGGAAAGTTAATGAGTTATGAAGCATGCTCAAAGAAAACCCCTTTGGAAACTAACACAGGACTTCACGCTGAGCAGTGCTGTCATGCCTTACATTCTTCTCTATTCACACAACTGTGATGAATATGCCTCGTTTCACTTTCTTCTCCTCAGGAGCGTTGGTGGGATCTCTTTGTAATAAATAAATTGTGTCTGAATATTCATCCATGAAAAGTTTTGTTCCTAATCAGCAGACAAAGTTAAATCGTTTTTTGTTAACCCCATGTGGCAGATCCATGAACAGTCTTAGTCTTGTTCAAGTTAAAAAAGCAGGTTTTCTGACAAAGATTGGACATTAGAAAGTCTTAGAAAATATATCACCTAAGAACCACACATGGCAGAAAGTCTAAGGATTATACCACCATGGTATATACCAGGTCATAAAAGCTGAACTGAACATTGAGGTCAAAGCACACTAACATTAACAGGATGTGATGGTCCCCATTTTCCTTTCAAAATGTTAAACCATAGGCTACATGAAACTGATTACATGAAATCATCAAGTTTTCTACTTTTCTTAGTGGGATAATGTGTTGAGTCTTCTTTTACCATTAAAAACACAATGCAATCGATAAATATGTGTAATGACAGAAACAGAATTAAACAATGTGTGGAGATGATGTAATTATTCAATCAATATAAAAAACAATTATTTACCCAAACAGGCACCAAAATTTTGCCATCAACCAAACTGTAGCAGTAAGCTAAACTCTGCTGGCAATCTGGAACAGTTTCCACAGGCTAACAAACACTGAGTCTGGGAGTCTGGTACATGAATGCAACCTCTTGTAAGCCTCCAAGACCCCAAGCAGTCTGCCCAGTATTCCTCAGCATATAGAAAGAAGTTTGGTATGTATGGGTCAATATAGCTTTAATGCAATAATACTCGTCTGGCTTTATCCATCAACTTTATCTATCTACTTCAATAATGATACTGTATACTTTTACAAAGAGTAAACCTTTGACAGTTTTAAGTTAACACTTGCTCTTATTGCGTCAAATGCTGTATCAACAACCCATCATCTTCGGGCTGAGTGGTGATTCGTGGATTTTCTACCCATGGGTACCCAATGAAGCTAACACAGTATTCCATCTTTGTTACATTGGTTTTTAATGTGTTGGCAGGAGAAGATGAGAGTCCTTCTCAGTCATTCAAATAGTGAGGCTGCAGATAATACCTTAAAGCCATATGTACCTATGTAATTGTGGTAAATATTGAATTTAAAAATGTTTCAGAAGAAAAGATTTGTTTTTTACACTAGACCACAAGAATGTGAAGGATGCTGAGTATTACTTGAGAAAATATGTGAAGTCATTATTAAATCTCTAACCAAATCTGCAGCAGAACCACAAGCATGCCTAAGTTTCATTTTCACAGTACATTCAGCATGGCTGCCCTGGGACCAGCGGGTGGTTGAGTGACTGAGGATCTCACCGCCCTCACCTCCTTTTGTCAGTAATTAGGCGAGAGACTCATTGAGCTGCAGCCCACTCAGGGTGGCTGGTGGGCAGGGACCCTTTGATGGCTGCTGATGAGTGGGGAGCATCCAGTGCCACTGGGGTGAGAGTTGGCAGGATGTGGGGTCCGTCCAGATGGGGTCTCATCTGGCCCTTGCCTTCACCCCCTCTGCAGACCAGCTTCTCTGCACACAATGGGACAGTAGCAACAGACTCTCCATCTCAAATCACACAAAATGAAGATGAGAGGTGTCTGGTACATCAAAAGTATCCCTGATTGCCAGGCATCTCGGAGAGAGATCCATCACTGACATTTAGAGTTTGTCTGATGGCCAGAGATGGAAAGGTTAGATTTTAGATGTCTGATGCTGAACTGCACAGCAGGGTTCCAGCAGACACTGGAGGCAAAGCAGAATATAAATTGGTGAATATCAATAAGCAAATAAAAGGAGCAAACAAAGATTTTCACAAAGAGCAGTGAGAAAGATGTATTGTGGGAGGACAGTGAGATGCTAATGGGGATTTTTTCTTCGCTCATGTGCACTGGATATGTCAGTTTCCTTATCAGCCCCCTTTAAATCCCCAAGCTAAGGGTGGAGCTTAAATGTTGGAAAAAGTAGATGGAATTCCACAACTATAGCCAGCAGCAAACCATTTCCTCATCTGGCTGGAGAATAATAAACCACAGAGAAAGGGGGGAAAAAAACCTCATTTGAAAGTCGTTCCTTAGACCGGGCTTCCATTTTGCACATGATAACATCACCCAACAATGGCTGCAGCTAACTGTTTATCAAATTGAGTTTTCTTCACTCACAGCAAAGGGAAAAACATCCTCTTCCCTTGGACACTATCATTTCTGAATACAATGTTAGACAAAAAGCTATTATTGATGCAGAAACGCTTTGGCTGGTCACAATAATTGAAATCACATTTCACAGTTCCCTTGCATCATTTATAGTTTAATACATATAGATGTCTGAACTCTGGCTTTAACATCCGCCTGAGTAAAGTGGAAAAAGTTTGTCCAAAGGAAACAAGTCTAACTGTAAATCTTTATCTTGTTATTTTGGATTGTGATTTGTCACTCAGAGCCTGGCCCTAATCAAAATGTGCTTTCAGCTGCTGAGGAGATTATGCACATTTCAGGATGTATTATGCACTAAATATCACAAATAAACGTTTAATTGACATGACAACCAGAATCGTCTCCCATGTGACCAGAGATAACACACAAACTATAATATGATTAACACAAAAGGGACATTTTTAATGGGAGAACACCACAAAACAAACCTTCATGACATGATCTATCCATGCCCTTCCCCACTCACTGTGTTTACAAATCAGCATTGCTCCTGTCCACTGGGAGCTGCAGGCAGCAATGATTTCCGATGCATAGCAGATCCCTCCACCATCCCTCCTTTGAAAGTCCTCGCTAATTCCCCTTCCCTGTGCACACTGAGCTAAGCAGGGTTCCCAATGGACCAGGTCCGTGCAGAGGAGGGTTAGAGCTGAGCTGACTGGCCAAGCATGGGAGTCAATCGATGCAAATCATTGAGACAGCTCCATGAAGAACAAAAGGAGAGATGCAATCGTAACAGCAATCTGTGCTTGGCTATTTTACTAACCAGTTCAACCAGTTCAACACTCAACACGCTGTAAACCTGCATTTGAACCACTGAAAAAATAGAATCAAAGATCCTCTAAATATTTGAATGTTGAGGACCATGTCGAGCAAATTTTACTGCCCGTGCAGTGATGGTGAAAGTGCCAAAATAGTAAACATGCCACTCTTGGATAACAGAACCTCATTATGTTATTCAAAAAAGTAATGACACAAGTCCACAGTGTTGCGGAACTGAGCTCACATAATTAACCTGCTGCCAGAGAATGAAAGTAATCAACCCCAGGAAATCAAAATGTATAATTAAAATGCAAATCCTCCGGGCAGTCTACATTTCTAAATGGATTATTTCAAACTACCTGTCATAAAATAGTGGCATTAATATTGCATCCCCAGCCAAAAATTCTGGGATAGACAGGTGCATGAGTAAGTAAATATTAGAGTCTGGAGGAGAATTTGTGGATTTCCTTAAGTGATGTTTGTGTGTCCATGCATTTATGAATCACTGCCTATGTGAGCTGAATCTGATTTATTTAGCCAGTTATTTCCTATCCTCTGATTGAGACTTCTACCACTGGAAGTCATAATATTGAATGAATAATGTAAAATAGCTCCACTCATTGGCTGATTAGGAGACAATGGACAAAGCCCCAGGAAGCCAGTCTGACATAGTGGGCAAACTGTGTAATTACACACAGGCTCAAGGAAGCTTTTTCACATGACATTGTAAAAGAAGTAGATGTAAAATGGTGGTGTCACAAACTCCCATAAAAAGACTAATTTTTCTGAAAAATGTTATCCAGTCCGTCCAGTAACATTTGGAGAGTGAAGAAGAGCTCGATCATATTATTTAATTCCCTTTCAAATAAGCAGAGGGTTAAACCGGAAGTTATCACGGCACTGTCAGCCATAGTCTCTGGACCTCAGGACCAAAAAGCAGGTGCAGTATGAATTAATCCAGGTGATTTCTTCACAACAGGAAAGACAATTTTTGGCTGTACGTGCTACTGATCAATGTTTTAAAGAGTGAAGAGAACCCCACCTCCAATGCAGAATCAAGGTCTAATTGTACATTCATCTGCTGAACATGGCCGAGTGAACAGCTCCCATCCCTCTTGCAAAAGAGAAAGATTCACACAAAAAAGCAAACAAAAACGACAACTTTGTGTCACTGCTTATTTTTTGCACATCTTTGTGGTTGTTTATATCTCTTGGATGTTGTTTAATGTCTCTTCGTGGTCATTCTGCGTGTCTTTGTAGTTATTTTTTTGATTTTCCAACATGGTCACTTCAAACAGAATATCTGGCCCAGAGTCTGTGCCTAATTAGCTTGTTCAGTAATCTCTCCATGTATGTACTGCATGATAATAAACAACAGCAGACACAAATGGACCTAAAATCTGGCGCTTTTAAAGCATATGAAAGTTCTAAAAACAAAATTGACTATTCTCCATCCAAAACACTGATCGTTCCACGCTTTGTGTCCCCGCACATAATGAAAACTAAACAGCACATTAAGTCAGCGCTGGACTTCTCAGCCATCTGTTGGTGCTGCGAGTGAATCTGTAGTTTAAACAGAGCCCATGTGTCTGTTGTTTCACTGTCTCATAGTGAGGATGGGGGAGGGCCATCCCTTGTCTCATCACTGTCACCGTCGAATTGAAATGAAGCGTGCCGCGGCTGCTGGGGGTGGCGGCAGGAAGATCGGGGCATTGCTCATTTTGCTTAGCAGATTACCAAGGGAGGGGGGGCGTTGGAAGGTATTATAAAGAGTGATGAGCAGGAGTAGGAGGATCACTAAGATGTAAAGTGCTTCATCTTGTGCCTCAGTGAGCAGTGAAGAGATTGGGGCCAAACAGGTGGTAGAACTCTCCATCAGAGACTTCACACAGTCTGAGCATCTTGACTCAAGGCACTCAATTCAAACTGTGTGGGCAAGCGTGGATCCGCTGATTAGTTCCACTTGTTCTGTCTGTACTGAAAAATGAGATCTTGGATAAATATTATTGATATTGCTTAAATGAGTTGTTCATTACTTCGGACAGCAGATGTCTCCTTTAGTAAGAGTCCAAAGAATGAGAGACTATCCCACTGCAGGAGTATGTTTCAAAAAATCTTAGATGCATCACAATTCGTTGTTGAATGAAAGTTATATTAGTAAAATAATAAACAGCTGAATTTGGAATCAGCTGGATTACTGGTACTCATCATATGTCAACTATTTCAATATTGTATAGGAAACTGTTTAAAAGATGCAGTTACATATCTGCTGACACAGACACAATTAATGTAAACAATCATTGTGTATGGTTGAAAGTCATGAGGTTTTTCCTCAAGTGGTCCCATGTCTTTGTTCCGATGGCTGACTAATCCAAAACCCTGACAGCCTGAAAAATGGTCCTTTGAAAAAATCAAGCTTTCTAACAAGTTGTTATCCCCAAAGAAAAAGCCCATTATGCAAAAACTGGCTCCTACTCTACACCAAACCATTTGCAGATGAAGATTTATCTGACAGACTCTCTAAAAGTTCACAGATGACATCATGTATTAAAGTTGTATTCGTGTTACTTTTAGTCGTGTTTGGTGACTTACTTTTTCATCTTTGACTGGTGTTTGCCTGGAAGTTAGTGAAAGAAGACAAAATGAAACGTGAATGTTCAATAAAATTACTAATTTCTCTGAGGTTGAACACTGCTATAAAAATTTTGGATAATGAAATTACACAACTCACCAAAATTAATAAATAAAATAAAGACATAGCTGTTTTAATGACGGTATGTTACATAACATTGTTAGTCACACTTCATTCAAATTGATTCACCTCAGATCACTGCTGAATAAAATCAAGATTAAATCATTAAATCATGTTTAAGAAAATCATTCCTTATCTCTCTCTCTGTGTCCTGCAGTGTTGCATCAGAGTTGTCTCCTGATGTCTTCTTCCTGAGTCCTATACAATAATCTCCTGCCCTCTTTAATTATCAACCCGTCAGGTAGAGCACCAGGCTACAGCATTTCTTATGCCAATCATCATTTCTACCCAAAACTGGGGGCATTCTGAAGTGCCAGCAGTAATTGCCAAGATAGCTCTTGAAATAAAATTATTAAATATAGCTACTGTCTGAGCCGACCTGTGAAAGTCTCAGGCTGACAGTGTGTGGAATTAACCATTGGCAACAATTTGAGTCACACACAATTCAACATCCTCGAGCAAATTGGAATGACTGAAAGAATGACTTATCTATGTATGAGCACAGTTCTCATACCTCGGGGAAGTGATTCTGCATTAAATTGCTAGTTGTGATTGAAAATAATGCAGCGACTGCAGAACACATCACCCTGGACAGATGGGTTTTCCTTCATCAAAGCCTACAAGCCACTGCCAAGCGAAGAAGAGAGACATTGTGTACTATTGTCTCGCAATGTGTTGTATCTTGTAGAGTTGAAAGTGCACATTTTGTTGCAAGGGGAGGCAGGCATGTGCACAGATAAACAGTCAGGCACGGGTGCTAAAATTTGTCTCCTCCAGGCTCTCTAGTATGGATTAAAAGAGGGGATGTTATCTTCCTGATGTCTAGACAGGTGGCAAGCAAAGCCCACAGTTACACAGCCACCCGCCTGCTTTCTGTTCTCCTGCAGCCTGAGGCACACCGGACCACAATGGGCACTTAAGAATCTGACAGTAACCTGCAGCACAATGTGACGACAGCAATGAAGGTAAGCGCACACACACACACACACACACACACGAGCAAACAACAAACTCAAGGTCAGTGGCCTTATCTTTCTGAGAGGAGAGCTGTCCATCTGAGTGCGGCTGTGACAATGTTTGTCAAGCATTTACAGCTGCTTGTGTGTTGTACTGATCTCTGCATGTATGTTTCATCAACTCCCCTCCCCCCCACACACACACCTTCCTTTATCTGCACCCGCACTGTGGGAGCAAAGATACATAAAAGATCCACACTATGCTGGAAGCGTTGCTATTTTACTTAGCATTCACTGCGATATTCTCCGACATTGAATTAGCTGCCTGAACAGATTGCCTCAACATGGTGACCGAAACAGCCAACAGTTGCAGATTGCTTCAGCTTTTTTACAGATTTTCCCTACAAAAAATGTGTCTCCATGCTGTTACCCATTCTGGTTGAAAATAGGCTTTAAACTGCAATAATGAAGGCCCTGTGGGATAGTTGGAGTTTGACCCTCTGTGGGGTAATGTATGCAGATGATCAGTCAGCCAGACTAAAGCAAGGTGGGGGGGCAGCCAGTATGTGCAGCTCATGTCTGTGCATCCCACTGCTAGACTGGCCTCCAGCTGAAGCACTTCCATGGCATTGCTCACATGAAAGCTCTTGCTGCCAGGTTGACAGTGAAGATTATGTTATTACACTGTGTTGATCATTACGGAGAATGAGGGCTAAGGTAAATGAACTAAATGCTGATAAAATGGATTGAGCACGCTGTTGTATTGTGATATACATACAAGGTTTTAATGAATTATATAGATTTTCATGAAGGTAACAGAGTAGTTTTGTTGAAATTTATTCCTTATCAAGGTTTAAACAACAGCTGAACAAGCTAATTTGCCTTAAATAAACAGCTTAAGAATCATTTCAACTGTGTTTGAGTTTGCAACTCACAACAGGGTGAATGGTGTTTCTGTCACTCTGTCTTATGATTACAAGTGAATGCAGCACAAGAGAGCAGGTCTAACATGGCACAAAACATGTCTCACAATCTGACACTGAATCGTATTTGATGGAGAAAGTGGTTTCTTGCTTTGCCGCTGATGCTCTGTCAATGCTATGGAGTTTTCAAAAATAACCTGTTACCATAGCTATTGGTTAGCTCTGTTCCCTGGAAGGCTAGCTAACTGCATGGGGTATTGGGGAGTGTTTGTTTTTACATCATATTACAGAGGCTTTGGACCATGAGGCCGAAGGGGACCAAGAGGAGAATGCAGGCGGGGCAGAAAGGATAACAGAATTTAAGCCAGCAAACTCAGCAATGCAAAACGTCTCAGAAGCCTTCAGATGACAAGGTGAAGATATAGAGGAGAACGTTGATGGAAGAGTGAAAAAGAGCAAGGGTCCGATCCAGAGGCTGAGACAGAGGTAATGCCAGTTTGACTCAGTAGCAGGGCTTGGTTTGCAGCTGTCTGAGTTGTGTGCAAGAGTGTGCAAACTTTGACAGACGTTTCAAGACAGACGTTTTCAGTACATAATGTCCTTATGACGAGTTTTATTTATAGGTAGAATAATATTAAAACTGACAAGACTGTTACTGAAACCTGGGATTTGTATTTATGACAGAGATATTGCAGTCAAAAACTGTGGGGGCACAACTGCATGAAGCACCCAGCTCTGAACGTTTTGTCTCTGAGAAGGTCTTGTTCCATCCTCCACACAGCCTTAAAGCCCACAAAGTGTGTGTCTAAAGCAAAGAGTTTGCCTGCTGACTTTCTCAAACTATGTTGATCTAGTCATTTTTAAGTCTGCACAGAGGGTTTTATTTCTGTCACCTCACATCAGTGATTGCTGCATTGCAGATTGTTTTGTGATTCATTTTTCTGGCTTTGCTGATGATATTGGCCACTGTCGCACAGGAAATTAATGCTCAGTTTGCAACACTGGTATTGGTATAGCTCTTTTCTCCTATATAAAAGAACAGCCTCACCAAAATGGTTTAATCAAAAATCCACATTTTTACAGTGACAGACTCTTAAATACTGCAAAGAAACCCCTCCTGGATGTTATTCCACAAGCCTCTTAAATAACATGGACATGACCATTAGGTAACATTAAACAGTGAAGCCTGCAGGCCACTTCAGGCAGACTCTTGCTGCTAGACACACATTACTCACTGCAGTGCATCCACCTGTGGGCTCTCCTCTCCATGTGGGAGAGTTTATTCTCGTCACAGCCGTAATGCTGAAAATAAACACTGCATTCACTTCATATTACATTTTTCTTTTCCTCATATTACATAAATCAAAAGCTACAATCAGCTTTACAACCATCCATCCTCATAATGACCATTATGTCTTTAATTTGTTTGGTAACAGTGAAGTACGACCATGTTGCATGTCAGAAAGAAAGAGTTAACCCTAGCAAGTACAATAGATTTATTATGAAAACCAGTGTCTATGTGCCTGATTGGTTCACCTAACAACTGCAAGTCCTCATGTCAAGATTCGTGAGGCAAATGTGAAGAGCGAACAGAGGAGGAGAAAGTTCTGCATTTGCTGCACCATCACTGTAACCTGCAGGGTGACTTTTTAATACCAGCCCTCTTCTGCAGTGGATCAGTGGAGATCAAAGGAAAATCTAGGAGAATGGGAGTCTAAGAGCGGCAGAAAGAGTCCCTGATCAGGACCAGGATCAAAATGATCTTTTCTTGACAAGTGTATTTGCTCTGGAAACTGGCGCCTTATCAGAGGCGGTCGCCTCTATTCCTGACGAATGTTAATTTGCAGTTGGTGCAGAGTGAGAAAGTGGAACAGCAGCTCAGTTCTGTGAAACAAATGGTTTATAAATAATGAAAAGAAATGATAAAGTAATGATATTTGGGTTGTTTAGAGAATAATCTCAGGGGTTTGGACCAGATTGTGCCTGTGCTGAGGTGAAAAGTGTGATTACAGGAATGAATGTGGAGAGATGGCATCTAAGGTGAAAGCTATGATGCGGCAAATGGTGTTTTTTGTTTCAATGTTTTGGTCACAAATAATGACAAAAAGGGAAATAAACAAAAATACAATACAATTTCACTTAGATGCAGAATAAATACTTCACTAACGCTATTTTCAAGAGTGAGCCAAAGTGATGACATTAAGAGTAAAGGCTACAAACACATTTTACTTTTTTTCAGAAATAATCAAAAATTTAAGAGGTACTCCAGCAATTCAGTACCCCTCTCCACTGAAGTTGTAAAGCTTGTGAGAAACAGATTTAAGATAAGAATCTTCAAATTTGAAGCATCAGATATAAGTTAGATATACCCTGACATTTTGTTTTCAGTTTCAGTCAAGCCCCATAAACACAGGGCCCTTAATTTCCTATATTCCCAAATTGATGGAATATTTTATTTAGGAAATAATATCCATCTTTTTTGCACAATGTCCTTTGTGTGTATCGAAGACTTTCTGTCATAAGTTTCAATTCTTTAGCTGTTTTTCTGAGACTAAAATCATGTCACTGTAGACTTCACACATCTGAAGTAATTCTTCTTATGAGGAGTAAACCGAACCTGTGTTGATGGAGTGACTCTAAAAGTTAATGATACCCAAATATCAGACATGTGACCCATGAATGCATTACCTGTATCTGTGCCAGATGAAGCAGTGACAGGTATTAAAGATGCATCAGGAACTTCATTCTGAAGTTCAGCATTAGACATCCAATTGAAAACAGGTGCTTAAATGTTATTAAGGAGCATGCTGATGTGATAGACTTGTCAATGTTAGCTGATGAGGCCCCAGAGGTTGGTGTGTGTCATCTGCAAACTGCACTTAAAGATAGGATGAAGAGACAGATATGGGCCAATACTCTGCAGACTGTTCACCGGATCTCCTTCATTTTTCATGTTAGAGAAACATAATTCTGTCTCAGTCCCTGAAGTTTACAGTCTGTCTAAGCACAGAGAGAATAACTGCACAGAGGTGGTGATTTAAGAGGAAAAAGAACAAATGTGGAAAAGAGTAAATAAATTATAACCTCTGTTTTGTTCATATTTCATTAAGTTAGTCACCATCAGTCATGAACAAGCAAAGCAGCAGAATGTGGCCTGAGCTGCAGCTGTTGAAAGTTTTCTGTTAAAACACACAATATCAAGTCCTACTTTTCTACATAAATAAAGCAGACAAACCTCAAAAGACTGTGAAGCTGAAGTTTGCACAGAAAAACGAAGCAGCTGAATCACTGACATTTCCCTCTTAAACCAGAAACAACTGTTAGTCTTTATAATGTAAGCTTGTAAGAAAAGACTGATGTCACTGCATAAATGCTATAATGCTGGGTGTCACACATGATACAACTCAGAAAAAAAAATCTCTGTTTCAGTTTACTTTCCTATCAAACTACGACTTCCAGCCAAAAGCAAAAAAATTGATATTATCCTATTAATTAGTAACATTTTTCAGTGTCAGGACCATTGAGCACAAATGATTAAAAAAACATGAATGCCAGTGAGTATGAAGGGACAATTTAAAGAGTCTTTTCTGTTTTATCATAAAGTCATTAGGAAAATACTGTGTGAATATGCTGCACTGTATGTTCATTAGTGATTGAGGTACTTTTAGTTTTCTCAATTGGAATATTGGACTTCAATTAATGATAAAATCACTGTTACTTAAATTCTGCAGCAAAATAAATTTCTTGCTAACTTGGCATTTTAAGTAGAAATATTTCGGTTTTAAGTGTATTGAACTGAAATGGTTACTTCTGATCCATTTTCATTCAAGTTAATTTCACTAAAAAGAAAAGTTTTTTCCATCATTGATCACTAGAACGAATAAGTTTAAAAAAACATTACTACACGGTCTTGGGAACCTACACTTTGTAAAACTAAATGATTGCATTTGTTTTTATCTACTTTTCTCAGAGGATCCCAACTTTGGTTGTAATGCGGACTGTTTTATATATACTGTATGTGGATAACATCACATTTGCGTCTATTTTCCTGTTTTTTAAGTGCAGGTCCACACAGGTAAATCAGTTATATGTGTGTCACTGCCTGAACTGAATGTCATTTTTTGACATTTGAAGTTTAAGCTGAACAAAGCTTCACATCCTTCATTATATTTTATAACATCATCACCCTCCAATAAAAAGAAGAATTTACATCTTGTGTTGCTCATGAATGTGACCGCTGGATCATTTAAAGGTTGAAGTGAAGATAAATCTTTGTTAATTCCAAAAGTTTGAAAATATATTATACTAAGACCACTGGTTCAATAAACCCTTTTTTCCTTTCTTTTGTTTTTAACTACACATATGAGTCAGAGGTCTGTGAATAAGATTGGAAACATGAGATAATTTAAGGTTTTCACTTCCTACCAGGTTTTGGAACCATTTTACAAAACTCATATCAAAATCGAAAACTTTACTTCTAGATTCATTCGAGTTAACAAAATGATAAACTTCTGAAGTTATGTCACACCTATTATTATATAATTTTCTTTTCCTTTTTTTTTTAGTAGAATAAAACTTTCTGCAGTTTGTCTTCATTGAACTCTAAAACATTGTAGTTAATGGCTGATAAGCAGGTTCTGAGTAGGGTCAAATTCTTGGGGTCATCAAGCTCAACGGAAATGTCTAAATGAAAGTCGCCAGCATATAGATGTGAAAACGTAACAATATACCTCATTCGTGTAGTTAAACGATGCAGAACAAAGGCAAATAACTATTTGAGATGATTATTACTGTATTAAGGCTGCGTTAGCAATGTCATATAATGTCAATCAATCTTATTAATTTTAAATGGCAATTTTACTTTCCATGCATGCCACACTGGTGAAGCTTCAACAGATTAGGCCCCATAAACTGGAATCTGTCATTATAATGGAGGACTTTATGTGTTAATTGTTATCTGGTTACTGATGTGACTGTGAGTTATGTGGGAGTGGTAATGAATGGATGTTTCTCTTTACAGGTTTAATTTAGCCCCCCCTAAAACTAGAAGGGTCATTAAGTCTGAGATCAGGGCAGCGGTCATTAAAGTCATGAGAACCATTAAAGTGAAGAAAGAACCTTTATCAGAATCTCCTTCTCCGCCCTCCCTTCTTCTTCTTCTGCGTGCTCAATGCAGCATGAAGGGAAAACACTACTTTATGTGAGCAGCAAGGGCGGCATCATGCATCCGTGCCTTCCATGGGCCTTTTACGGCAACTTCCCCAATTAACTTTAATGGCCAATAATATCATTTTATGCTTTTTCACTCTATTCTCTCAATTCAAACTCCTCCATGAGTCCATATTATGCTCCTCCGTGCCCTCGGCCTCCCGTCCTGCACAGCCAGCTCCTCCACCTCTATTCTTCTCCTTCTTTTTCACCTCTCCAGACCTGCAGTGTCAATGGTTTAAACGGATTGCTCACACAGCCAGTTAACCTTCTCATCCCATAAAAAGTATAATTGGTTTACTATAGAAAGGAGCCTTTTCCATGCTAGGGATAATCCCTCAGCTTGATTAATGCTTCTCTAATCAATTGGTGTCTGGGAGACCCGCCTCTTCAGTCACATCCTGTAAAGGGGAACAGCTGGCCTTTCTAAAGGTCAGGGAGAGGGGGGTCACCTGGGGTCAGAGGGGCTGATGGATCAAGCAGTGGCGTCAAAACACTAACACATTAACAAAGCTCCTGGGCTATTTTTAGGGAGTCATCAAAGAGTGTGTAAAATAATCACAGGGTTTATGTTGCATTTCTCTGTGTGTGTATGTGTGGTCATGCATGTGAATGTTTCACAAACCTTTATGACTCAAAATGGCTCAGTGAAAAGCAGCCATTTTGCCAAAAGATTATGATTGCAAGGAGAGCAGTTATATTTTAAAGCTGTGGGGATTTAACAGCTTTGAATCAGAAATGAGTTCACAAAGGCTAAAGGTTAAGTTTAGGTGGGGCGATCAGGGTGAAGGTTAAGGTCGCAGGGTTAAGGATTAAAATAGGATCTAAAATCCTATTTAAAAGTATTGCAAGCGTGCTTCTATGTGTGTATGTTTACCTTGCAGATACACATCTCATCCGCATGAATCAAGCTTCATGGATCTACTCAATTTATGCTAAACAAAAGAAACCAAAAACAAAGAGATAAAGAAAAGATACTTCACTTGGAGGAAATCTCTCCAAGTTGTCTTGTGCAGCGACATTGTGCGGAATGAGAACAAATCCCACATGTATTGCTCTTGTAATTTTCTCTTCAAACAGGACGGGCTATCATCCTCGCAGCCGGCCCTGCTGACGGGGTTCGTGCTCCATTCAGAGCAGATTTGAATAAGATTTGGAAATTGACACAGAGCCTACTGCGATGTATGAATATCAATGTCACCTCTGACAGAGCAGAATGGCAGAGTGGGAAATATCACTTCATTATGAGTTTTGTACTGCGACGCATTCGTTCACTTCGAACACACCTGATGTGTTTTTCCTGCTGTGAGTATGACTAGTTTGCATATTTTCCATGGAATTGTCCTGGAGACAATGAAGTCGTCCTCGCCAAACACTGTAATCAATATACAATCTTGCCACTGACAGACACTTGAAGATGACCACGCTAAACAAGACGGACCCTGAGGACTTTGAATGGTAAATAATGAATCACTACATTAGTACAATGCCTGTTGTATACATAAGCATTCAAAGTGGACATCTAAATTACTTTGAATCTATAAGTGTCGCCTATCATGTCGAGAAGATGTATGTTTTTGTCTCGGACATGATCCTCATGACTTAAAAGAGACAAAATAACTGACCCCACTTATTCCACGAGAGCTTAGATAGACTGGTAGGTAAACGTAGAAATGAATGGTGCATTAATCTGTAAGATACATTGTTGCTGATAAACATGGACTCCTGATCTAACAGAGGGCAGTGATGAATTATCTCCCCAGTAGTTTGGTAACGGTGTTTAGCAGCCATCAGTTTACCAGCTCCTTCCTTTATTCTCTGCTCCTCCTTCAGCCCTTCAACTTTCCACGGGGTGTCACAGCTGATCGGCTGGTGATTTAGTTAAACTTGTAAACAACAGCAGCCATCTGTCTCCATCAACTTTAATAACAGCTCAATGCTTATTCCCTTATTTATAAGAATCCAGAGCGCGAGGCAGCAGGCGCTCTGTTGGCAGAGGGGGGAAATCGCGGCGCAGCTCGTGTTAGTATGCACATACATGCCTCTCCTGCACACAGACTCACTGCGACAACACTGCAGTGAGAGATGGGGAAGATGGTGAAAAGGGAGTGGGGGATGGATAAAAGGGGGGGGGGGGAGTGGTGAGGGGGGACAGGAAGGGAGATCTGTTTCAGA
>JAPZDV010000024.1:19456115-19467523 GCA_029814665.1 Acanthurus lineatus | reverse complement strand
CCCCCCCCCCCCCCCCCCCCCCCCCCCCCCCCCCCCCCCCCCCCCCCCCCCCCCCCCCCCCCCCCCCCCGCCCCCAGGAAGGGAGATCTGTTTCAGAATACTTGCAGCGTCTCTCTGAGGTCAGCGGTTTGGACTCTTGTGTACAGAGAGAGACGCAGGCAGGCATAAATAGACACAAAAGATCTTTAATTGCAACACAGCAAGGTGTACAGAATAAATATTTCCCCCACACACAAGGAAATACAATTGATTTGCGATGGATTTTGCGGTGAACTAGTAAGCGAGCCCCTCATTGTGTTGTTTTATTATTAATGCTCTTGAGCCAATGGGCTGTGGAATATGCATTGAGTGACCTGCCCTTCCCTCTTCTTATGCTAATCGCCATTGACATTTCCTGCACATAGCACACCCGTCCTGGCCCCTCTGCATTGGACCAGAAAACCACCGAACATTTGCAACAATAAAATCTTCCAAACGGTGCAATAATCCACCCTCAGACATTACCATACTGGAATTACAGCTGTCCATATGGTGCAACGTTGGCCCTCGTATCTTTGGAAAGATTTTGTTGTCATCTCAAAGGCTCCGACGGTCAGGTATTCTTTGTATGTGAAGGGCTACAGCATTCATCTTCTGCCCATTTATCATTGCTGTCTACTTTTCTCCAGCCCTCTATTCATCTATCCGTCCATTCATCTCTCCATCCATCAGTTCATATCGCCTTTGTTCCACATGTGGATCCATCTGTCATGGCCTCTGTGATGCCTGTGCTCTTAAATATAGACATCTCAGTAGAACTGTCCACCTTTTTCAAATTGCTTAAAATACACAATTTCGTGCAGACATTTTTTATGTTAGAGTATAGAAACACTTTTGATTGATTTTTCTTGTGAAACCATCGTTTTATCCATCACATTGAAGATAAAAAATATTAAGCAATTTATGCTCCATGACTTACAGTTCATGTAGTCCCTATGATTATATTTGAAGTATATTCTGGTAAGTAGGTCCAGTCATTATTGAGGAATCTCTGTTGGAATTAGAGTCACATTACAGCCTTCAGATTGTGTCTTGTATTACTTTACCTGCATCGCCAGGAGGCCTAAATCTTCTGCAGAGGAAAGAAAAAGGAGGATGACTCTGGAGACATGAGAAACTGTGATTTTCTGGTTCAGAGAATCCACTCGCATCCCGGTTACTCTTGCTCCCTTTTTTCCCCACTTTGCTGCCAACTCATAGTCTTTTTCTTTGGTTAGAACTTTTAACAGACTAAAATTGGTCTTCGCCTGAGATTTAAACACATTAAGAGTGAATTAAATCAAGGTGCTAAGGCAACAAAACGTGCTCTGCTTCTATAATGTCAAGGTTTGCCTCTGCCAAGTAATACAGCTGCCACAGCCACTGTGTCTGTCTTGATCTTATTTGTAAAAACTATTATTTTGTGATCAAAACAAGAGGATCAATGAGTGGATGGAGATGGAATAACAACCAAGCTAATTGGATTTCCCGGCTCCAATACAAGCCAATTAACCTTACACTGAGGCAATTAACAGTGAATGGAGTGGTTCAATATCACAAAAGTGAGCCCCCCAGAAGTTATTTGCAGAATAGTTTATCTCTATTGAACTGCATGGTGCCAGTCTTATAGCAGGCAATCCACTCAGCCTGAGCTGTAACCACCTCTGCACTAACCAGGAAATGTGACCCCGTGCCATGTCATCTTTTAATGATGATTCATGCCAGGCTTCCTGCCCCTGCAGTCGGATACTCCTAACCTCTCTGCATGTTAATGATGACTTTCCTCTTCGACTGGGTGCTGCAGGTTCATCCAGGACGAGGAGTGGTGCAAAGGTTTACACATGCCTCACTAGAGACCCTCCGCAGACCTCGCTGTGATAAACACATGATTAGGGAGACAAATGATATTAGGGCCAATCATCTCCCGCCCACTGCGGTCATTAAAACACCACACAGCAACAATAGATCAGTACTAATTGGATGCAGAATATGACCATAACAACACATTACTCCCATCAATCACTGAGTCTGTCTTTGAGGAGAACTTGAGTTGACCTAATGATTTACATCACGCTTGTTGTGCAGATATAAAAGTCAGGTGGTCAGTGGTGAAGATTGCCTCTGTTGTTCTGTTGTTGTTTTCACAGCATTAGATCTGAATTAACTCCACTGTTTTGGTTCATAAGTGCTGTATAATGCACAACAGCTGGTTAGGAAAATTACCTGAAAGAAAATCTATTTGATCATTTCCCCTGTTTGAAATTTTAGTGCTCTTTTTTCAGGAGACTATTTTCTTGTTTTCATTGTTTGTCTATTTACTTGATATTTGCTGCAACAATTTTTTACGCTATTTTCAAAAAGATGTTTTAGTCATCCTGCCCTGATACAACAGGAATAGCAGGGATACAGAGATGAAGTTGGGGTGATTGGGTGCAAGCATGAGTGACAAAAGTGACAAACTGGAAAACACACACTTTCTGGCCACAAATTCTATAAAGTGTGTAGATATTCCTTCAACATGAAATATTTGTATTTCATCCAGTTGGAGTTTAAGATTTGGACTAATTGTTTTCAGATCTGCGTTGAGAAAAATCTTTTATTTCTCATTGCCATCGTTTTCATGTCAAGGAAATTCTTCTGAAATGTTGTTGTGGTATTTGTTTACATGTTTGAGATTTGGTTTTCCTTTTTGATTGATTGTTGCGGCCTGTGGCTCAGTATAAAAGATGTGTAAAATTGATGCCTGTGAAGGTCCATAACCACAGCCTTGTATCTCTACTAAAGTCATGTGCAGGGATTCAACCTTTTCTTTCATGTCACATCATCATGAAAATACATTTTAAAAACCCTAAAAACACTGAAAAATACAGAGTGTTTGGCTTTCCAAAAGCATCAGAGTGTGATGGTGCTTTTGGCAAATCCGTCTGTAATCTCTTTCTCAATGTGCTGCCTCTCATTAATAACATATCATTTATCACAACACCACTGTGTATCAATGTGAAGTGCACTCCTCCTGGACCGAGAAAAGACATTCAATCTGCTTTCTGTGCAACACACTTTTTTTTAAACAGCCAATGAGCATCTTTCTTTGAAAATCAATTTAGGCATGCTTTCACAGTTCAAGCTTAACCAAGGTGAAAATGGAAATAAGGAGCTTATTTATCACCGAGTGCATATTAATAGCACAATATGATACATATTTTTCTACGCTTACTTTGAGATATAATAACCTAATTATGGGTACTCTTGGCATTATATTTGTAGTGTGTCTTTAGATCCTTTTATATAAACTGCTAAACCTTCTAACCTTGTAATCGGCAATTACAGTTCCTCTAACACTCCAACGAGAAAGGTGTTTCTGGGAGAACAAAGATTTTGCATCAAAGCAAAATCACACTTTCCCACAGTTAAGGTAATGATAAAAACTTGAATGGCTTCTCCTTCTCCGATCCCTAAATCACCATCTGACCCAGTGGCACTGCCTTCATACCTGCCTCCATCCCCAGCCGTCTCCATGGTCACCACCATCAGATCACAGGTGAACAACCAAGACTAGTTATCTGTCATAGGGATCGACCAATGCAGGAAGTATAGGAATTCAATGGCTACACATTGTGAAAATGTTTCCTCACTTCTGTCAGAAACGTGACAGTCAACTGGGCTGAATCCAATAAAGGTTGATTCAAGGACACATTGGCAACACTGGATCAGGGGTCAGGAGTTGTATGACAGCAGATAAAAACCTGAATGTGTTCATGGTTGATACTAATTGTGAGTGGATTATTGACAGATAAGGCAAAGATTTTCACATGATTGCCTTGGTAATGAAAGGTGGACAACTCTATGGACTGCTGCTAAAAATAGATAGAAAAGGAGCTGAAAAAAATCAGATGTGGGGGAGACCACTGTGCTCATTTACATGGTAAAACTTATTAGCATTTTAGATAAAAATATTTCACATTAACACAGCCAACTTTTAGCCCCTCTGCCATGTTTTTTTCATGTGTAATCTAACAAATAGTCACTATGAGTGTGTGATATTGTTGTATTGTTGCAATATAAAATCAATTTATACTCTTTCCTGCAGCAAACATGAAAAAGTAGCAAATGTGGGATGAGATTCGTGTATATGTATGTGTCGTGTTTCATTAATGATCTATCTATATATCAGCTAAAGGAGTTGATATATAAAATGATTGGTTTGTTCATATCGCTAACCATGGCTAATGTTATATGGGTCATTTGTGTGTATTTTCTATATAATAATAAGAAGGAAGTACATGTAGTATATTTCCTGTGGATGCTGCAATTAGCAGTTATTTTATATTTTTCTTATCTAGTTTTTTGTTTTTGTATTTAAGTGATCATTTAGTTAATGAAATGTTGAAAAACATTTCCTAGACCCTTTAGCATGCTCTCATTTTTTTTAATCTCCTATGATTTACATCTGAAAATCCAATGATACTCGACCTAGGTGATGAAGCAAAGCTTTATATTTGGGAGGCTGGAATTGGAGAGAGTTTTAACTGTGTTTCTAGAAAATTATTTAGATGATTAATCAAGTGGAAAATAAAATAAAATTAACCTTCAAAAGATCGATGAATAAGTTAAAAAACAAATCATTCTGGCACAATATCATTAAAACAGATGATTTATGAGTCCAGTTAAAAAAGGTTGATTGGCCATTAATTGTCATCACCAAATACAAACATTTAGTCCATCATATTTATTATTTTCTTAAAAAAGAAAGTCTAGACTGAAAACCCAGAGCGTGGGACGGTTTACAATGCAATTGGGAAGACTGATAGGACCTCTGAAGGTAAGGACTGAAATTAGATTGGAAGTGTCCATTAATTTGTCTGACAGGAAGCTTTTGGATGACCCACAGGAAAAGGCCGAAGTGTCATGGGTTCTCTCTCACATTAACAACTGTGTTATATTCCTCTCCAGTAGTTTAACTGGTGAACTCTTTCAGGCTGGTTGGCAAAATATTTCCTCTACAAAAGGCTCATGTGTTCAGGAAATTGTACGTTGTTTAAAAAGACCTAAAGATTCTGGCATTCAGAAGTGCTGATCTGTGTTCAGTGACAGCTGCCAAATCCATCCGTCACTATGCCAAGTCACAGTCAAGCCAAAAGACATAATGTACAAACTGCTTAGTAAAAAGGATATCAAAAGACCATGCTGGGCTTTGCTCTCATTTTAGACAATTAACAACAAATCACTGTTATTACCCACCATTTTCCACAGCAGAAAGTTTTAGATTTTTTTTTAGCTCCTGGTTTTATTGAATTGTTGCTGTATTTGTTGCAGCTGTTTCTTCGTGAGTATTACATTGCTGTTTTGATCACATGCAGTTACAAGCAGGACTCTTTCCTCATGTTAGAAGAACGGTTTTAAAAAAGTAGCATGAAAACACTCATTCCTACTTAAACAACTTTTTTACTCATCTTTATTTCAAATCTGCTGCAGGATTTTGTATAAAGGCTCCATCAGAAAATGTCAAACCATTTGCTTGGTCCTAACTAATGCCTAATCCAATCTACCAAAAAAGTAATGCAACTATTATTATTATTATTAGTAGTAGTAGTAGTAGTAGTAGTAGTAGTAGTAGTAGTAGTAGTAGTAGTAGTAGTAGTTGTAGTAGTAGTAGTAGTAGTCGTAGTAGTAGCAGTAGCAATAGAAGTAGTTGTAGTAGTAGTAGTATTTAACACCATTACAGAATCCAGTTAAAGGACAGGATTTCACAAAAAACATGTTTTACAGTCTAGATATTATCTTCTTATGTTGCTCAGGGATAAGTTTCCTTGTGGTTGACTTGCAGCCCTTTTCTCTCTGCAATATCTTCTCTGAGCTGTCGAAAGAGGAAGTATGTCAAGTCTGAAAGTGACTTTCTGAAAACCAAAAATCTTTGCAGTGATTTGAGTAACTGCTGAGTAACTGCTGACAACTATATCAAATCTCTGGTGATTTATTGCCTCCATTTGTGCCATGGGCCAGTAAAATCTTACTTAATTCACCTTTAAGGTACAACAGTGTTGTAAAAGCACCTTTGGGTGATGTTAAATCTTTTATGTGTTTGATTGAGGCACATCAAGCTTCAGCTTTTTGTCCCTTTGCTTCTATCAATCTCGACCACTGCTGCTGTGATTGTGATGACCGTTGTTGAAGGGCACTCTCGATGAGTTTATTGGAAAAGTATCATGAAATGGCACTCAGCTCCAACATCTGACAACTCGCAGGTGAGTAACTCGCTTTAAAATAATAGTTTGTCCTTCAAATACTAACGCCAAAGGCAGAGATATCGTCATGTTACGGTCCAGTGGCATAAACTGTTTTAGGCCCTGTCATAAAACAGCTCTTTCTTCTGTGTCCCTCTTTGAAATGTCTATTTTTCTCTGGGATCTAATGGGTCTCGTTGGAACTCCTAATTGGCAGTCACTGTACTCGCTGTCCTTTGAGCTGCAGTTGCTATAGGGGGGATTTTTGAGCGTTCAAACCAGCTTTGAAGACCTCAAAAGTGAATTCTTGCCTCACTGCTGTGGCAGCAGAAACAGCGATGACCAGATGGGACCATAATTGAATAGGAGAGGTATAAATGGTGCCAGTGTCATGAGTCTACAACACTGCACTGTGAGTCCATAGGAGTGGCCTTTTCTCATTACTGTGGCTAAACTGGCACCGGTGCTTCCACAAAGGCCTACCATGTTCACTGGGCTCCTATTCCATATGGACCTTCATGCCTCTGTTAGTCAGTCAGAGCACTTGATGTTCAGAGAGAGAGAGGGAGGCCTTTCATGTCTTTCCTTCCCTTTTCCTTTGAACAAACTCAAATTGCTAATTGCTTCTTTTTTCATACTCCACTGGCCCACCTCCACAAGTCCAACAATGCTTTTCCTTCAACCTCCCAGATTCTCTTAGTGCACAAAAACTCCCAAATGACCTCATGAGCTAATGCATAAAAGCAAGATCAGCGTTTTTATTATCAATTTTGGCTTTGACTGTACTTTTTCGGGACTGTAATCGGATCTCTAGGAATTTTGTCATGGAGTAAAAACAATGGATCCTTAACACAAATAACTTTCTTTACCACACCATTTAAATTAAGATTACCACTATCAGCTTGATAACATTTTCCAAATAATGCACATCCAGTTGCAGTCTGCAGTGCACGGTGCTCTGCCTTCTTCATATTATCAGATACAACTAAACTTCATTACAACACACAGCAGTGAATCCTACTACAAAGTTCGATCTCTGTGTAAAGTGTTGATTTAACTTGATTGCAGTTTTGAATTATATTGAGTTAGACTGAGAAGTGCTCCTAATAAACACAACTGGCTCAATAAACAAGGTGTTACTCACTGATCCAGCAGAACACAAAGCTAATTTTATAGGCGATGCTACTCAATACAAAGTCAATGGAAAGATGTGATTAGACGTAAATTCACCCAGGGCAGCACAAATTGATGCAAAGATGTGGCCATGTCAATTGAAAATTCTTTAGCTTGATTGCAATATGTGACTGTTTGGGGCAAATAAATGCATGGTATTGTGATTAAAGGCAAATGATGGAAGTTTATATAATATTTGTCAGAAAACACTTAAGACTGCATAAGTTTAATCTGATGTGTAATAAATTGAAACTGACTTTAAATAAACACATCAGTATGGCACTCTGTAAAATAATTTTTACCGTAATTTCAATACCCACTGTTTTTACAAAGTAATCCATCCTTTTGGAATTGCTATTAGAATATACAGAGGAACAATGCAGGGAGCATACAGAGAAAACAATGTCTGACATCCCTCACATATTTTTCTTGTACATGACTGCAAAATATGCTCAAGATTACAGTTATTATCAAGGGTCAATGTGCAAACAAAGCATATTCAGCTATAAATATTCTGTAATGCTATCAACAAAATCCTCCCATTCCCCTGCACTCTACAAGATGAATCCACTGACCCTCTGTCTGCTGCTCCTGCAGGAGCAGGTCTTAGAGTCTGAGAAACAAAAGCTGAGGCATAGATGGTGGTTCAGCAGATAGGATTAAGCTGTAAGTCTTCAAAGAAGCCCCCCTCTGCCAAAGCTGCTCACTTCAGTAATGCTAATGCTGTTTATCTTTTCTTATCCGTTTTTTTGCCCCCGCCTCTCTTTCTCTCCCTCACCTGCCAGTGGCAAGGAGGGGTAAAACATCACTCTCAGACTAACTCTTCAGTGAAAATACACTGACAGGTGCATATTTACAGAGGGGGTGTTTAATAATGACCCTGAGAGTGTGCCAGCTTTAATGCAGCATCTTTGCCTGAGGCTAGGCCAAGGGACCCTCATCCTGACAGTGCTCCCCCTCCTCTCGATCTGCAGTATGGGTTTTTTTTCTATGTTTTTTTTCTCCATTTCATTTCAGCGTTTATGCAGCAAAACTGCCCGTGTCTCCTTCTCCTTTGCCCTCTCATAGGAACACACACTCATCTAGGACTCCGGGGAAAATGAGTATTTAATCAAAACCCTATATTAATGCCATTTTATTCCTGTGCTGTCTTTATGAAGTATTCAGGGAGCTCAAGTCATTCACTCACTTTAAATCCCCCCTCTAAAAATGAATCTAAGAGATTTACACATGGATCATTACCCTGGTGTTTGTCTAAAGAGCAGAATAGTTGAAAGTTCTACCTGGTGAAATGTACATCAATATGAATGTTATCGATTGCTTGGTGGATACTGAATTTTTTAGCCTGTGCTCAGAAATTAATCAGCTGCCTGTAAGCCACTTACTGACAGCACAGTTAGAGCAGCAAAGTTTCCAGTGAGTCCACAGAGCTGTCAGGCATGGAGAATTGAATGCAGCTGACAAGTAATTAATATCAATTACAGGAGGAAAGTGCGTAAATGTGACTTCACCAGAGGACTGGAGTTTCTACATCTATATGTTAGAAAACCACATAGCCTCGCTGGCAAATGAAACCCATATAATTGAGTCCAATGCACTGTATTTCACACTCCACTAAAGGCGCTTAAAAGCAGGATTTAACAGACTCAAAGCCGTGAGCTCCAGCACAAAAAGCCATCATGGTAGCTGCTGCTTATGCTCTCCTTATGATTGCACTCGTGGCCCTCTCTCTTTCACAGTGAATGGCAGGAGGGACTTTCTTTGTGCACACCGTCTGATAATGGCAACAAAGGGAGGGAAGCAGCCGAGTGAACAAAGCATTATGTAATCAATATCGTTGGTCAGTCGGAACAGAAAGAGGTGTTGATCTGTTGACTGAAGTACTGTTTACATAGATTTTCTTTTCTCACGCTGCAGATGTCAAAAGGTAAAAACCAAGCCGCAAGATAGAATAAGAATTACTTCCACATCACCAAAAAAAAGAAGCAGCATAGTCTAAAAAAAAACACCCTGAGCTGATTGAAGGCACCTGGGAAGGTGCAGGAGCAGCGATCCATGTCGGAGCAGAGCAAGGTCAAGGCCGAGCTTGCTTATCTCTGTAAATTAAAACTGTCGTCTTGAACGATAGACGGATGATTTCAATTAAATTGAGGAGCAAGATCTCAGGAGTCACTGAAGAACAAACAGTATCCACTGTAGTTTTATTGCTTTCACATTATTCCCTGCTGTGACTAAAACCTTTGATGGTCCCTGTGGGTCCAGCTGATGCCCTCTGGCCAAACACAAATGACTGGCGACTAGAGTCTGGATATATGTAGTTTTAATCATGTAATGTTTAATAAAGCCTCTCAGTGCTGGCAACAACTCTTACTTTTAAATTAAGGCATTTGTACACTTTTATTACAAACATAGCAGATATAATTGTAATTTAATAGATTCAAGTGCTACTTAGTATTCTTCAGTGTTTGTAAAATTGCAGTGGTCTATTTCTCATGACATCTTCATCACTTGAGAAAAAATGTGTAATTATATTCATGTCCTTCATTACTTGAACAGTACACAGAGGAGCAATCGTGAAAATTCAGCTAATAAGGAAGAAATAATTTGATCAATACTGCAAATTACAAGGGAATGAATAAAAAAAGAGAAAAATGTAATAAAATTAGACTTTGGTAATTTTTTGCACCAAACAGTTCGAACTCTTGGGCAATTTAGCTACAGCTTCAAATCTGAAATATTGCAATTATCAAGTATCTAAAAAGGGTAAAAAAAAGAATTTGCTTTAATCTTAACATTAATGACAAATTTTCCTAAAAAATACTATGCAACTGGAATCATAAATTTACTATTGTTTACTGTCTGTGATGTATAATGTCAGCTTTGGACTTCCATCTTAGCCATCAGGAGTGCTTTAGGCTTGAAGTGCAGACTCAAAAGCTGAAATCAGTCAAAATCATTCATCATTGGTATAATCAATGGGATGGATCTATGATGTGATTGGTTTTTGAGTGTACCAGTGTGAACCCTAAAGTCAAAGACCCCAAAGAGCCATTGCTCGAAGGCCTCACATCACTTGTCATACTTTGCTGACATTACATGATTAATTTATGTGATTAATTCTGACATTTTCATCTTCTTTCTATGAGAGTGTCCTCTGTATTGACTCACAGAGATACAGAAAATGTGTCAACACAATTTCTTTTTAATGTTGGCAGTAATGATGTGATGGCAAACATTTGGAGATGAAAATGAAGTTCGGGTTGCTGAATTTAAATGTCGTAATAGGCTTCCATTATGTGTACAAATGTAGGGAATGAAATTGCAATTTGCTGAGCAACATCAATGAAAAAATGTCAGCTTTGGACATAATAGTCGAAGTAAAGACGTGTTACAGATGTTAAAACATGCTCTGTGTAACTATGATGTCCATGAACAATGCAATTTAGACAGCATTAGTTTCTTAACTGGGGGAACTGCTCTCACACAGATTGGCTTAATGAACATTTCTCAGACACAAAATACTTGAAACATTTGGTGTGCAGGCATGTATATCAATGTGTATTCATGTGTGCAATTATTACTGGTGCTATAGAGGAGCAGAGATCTGATGGTGTGAACTGGCGCCTTGACCTTTGTTCAAAAAGTGGCAGCTGTCATTCTCTCCCATCATCAGTAACAACCTGACCTTCACGAGATGTCTGTTGTTTTAGCACCAGCCCTCTGCTGCTGAGGACTGAAAATGTCCTTGATTTAATTCAAATTAACTTGAATTTTGAAATAAAATGATATAAGTGAATATGTGAAAACATCCAAAGGAATTCACAGTTGCACTTTTTACAATTTAAATTAGCTGAATGGTTTGTTTTCATCACCATTAGGGTCCAGTGTGTCTGAAGACACTAATGGGTTGTTGGCTGGCCTAATTAAAGCGATTTCATGGTTGCCACATTTTTTTTTTTTTGGGTGGGAGTGGGGGGGGGGGGGGGGGGGGGGTTT
>JAPZDV010000024.1:19424730-19456098 GCA_029814665.1 Acanthurus lineatus | reverse complement strand
AATTAAAAGCACATCCCTTAAAATTAGCTTCATGCCCTTTTTTACCCCCCAAGTTTGAAAGCTTTGCCTTAGGTAAACTGATGTGCCACCCTCTAGTGAAGCCGAACGCTAGCATTTATTCTTCATAATCACATTTGGTTAAAACCTAATTGGCAGAGGCAAGGAGGCATAAATTGAGGGACAACAAAAGCTACAACAAATATAATTAGATCAATGTTGGCAAAATGAGTCTGTGCTATCAAAAATGCATTTAAATAGGCTGAAGAAGGGGAAGAAAATGCATGAACAAGAGTGATATAAACAACTGGAAATGGAAAAAGATCCCCTTAAGTGTCCCATTCATATGTTGCATGGAATAATATGTTATACGCCAAGGCAAGAAGCAGCTCCCATGAAGCACTGCACTTCAGGCTCCTTCCCTCCCATCGCAATTAGAGTCTAGCACATCAGTTAACCTGCATACATATTCATATCCCATCATGAGGAAGATTCATGACCCAGTGCAGCTCCGCAGTCTCTGTGCAGCACAAAAGACTGACTTCCTCCACTGGAGAGGCAGAGAGCCTGCAGGCCTCACACCCTGCAACACCACCCGAACCAAGACGCAAGAAGTGTGCGAGGAGCTTGAGGCTCATTTAAGATATCCCTGCCTTTTGATGGGTGTCACCTTTGTCTCCCTCTGACACCACCAAGGCCTTTTTTAATGAAACCGGACTGCTTGTTCTGCTCAGCAAGCCCTTTGATATTGTCCACAGGAGCCTTATACAATGGCTTGATGTTAATTGTGGCTAATAAATCCACACACACACACACACACACACACCCCTCCACCCTCTCCTCTCCCTCATTCGTCCGCCACCTCACACCACCAGATCGGTGCCTGGAACACCTTGGATTGCTGCCAGGGAGTGAAGAGACGCAGCAGTTTAATGAAAAAGCACAGTGGCAGACATGCACACACACTCACACATTCATGTTAATTATTTGTTTAATAAATATGCAATAACTACAGCTCCTGAGGCAATAACAGATCTGTCTCAGTGCCGCATGTCTCCACTGCCGTCAGACTGAGCGAGTGGGTTTTCACTGATGGCTTCCCTGGAACTTCTGCACTACTTACATTCTCCACTGACTAAATGTTCACATTTGTAACAAGCTCCAGAGGGGAACTGGACATCTTTCTCTTTATTGTTTTGTGGGGTGGCCTGATCCTGATTAGGTCTGTCCACACATAGCACTTAGAGACAAGACACATGGCCTCTCTCTGTCTGCTCCACAAATTGCTAAGTTTTTATCATGAAAGTCTCGAAAACTCCCACCAGAGCTTAGATCAAAGGTTTTACCAGGGTGATTTTAAATGGTGGTGGTAAGCAAAAGCTCCCCAAAGATGACAGAGATCCACTATATCTATGATTCTCTGTTATAGCACAGCAAGGCTATTCAGTTCATATGTAATCTTTGTTGCTGGCTGGTTCTGCAAAGCATCAAGCAATCTGAATGAGCAAATGTTTCAAAATCAATCAGTATCATTGTCCCACTGCTAAGGTTAGGGTTAGGGGTAGGTAGTTCTTTAAATGCATACAGTGCATGAGTTTTCCTGGACTGTTGAACAGCGAGTGAAGAATTAAAATGATACTGATCATGAATAATGAGCTGACTTTTATAAAGTTCATTGGAAGTTGGCTCCTGTACAAAATCCCGAAGGAGTCGCCTCTAAACCCATCAAAGCAACTGACATGATTTAAATTAAGTGTTGATGTGAATGACAGGATGTGGTTTAAAAATTTCTTGTGATTGTTCCTCAAATTACTAACAATTCATTTAGCAAATACGAGCACACACTTTTTCCACTTCTTTTGTCAAACCTCTTTTATCAAACACTTTCTAAGCGCCTACTGCATCTGCTTCAAAGTTACACCTCTTACAAATGAATACTCAAGTCAGTATTTCAGATGTGCTGTATATCAAGTCTGAGAGTTACCTTGAACAAAATGCTGCTTTCTCTGAGTTTGAATATTGTTGGAAACATTTGGGATAACAACATTACATAACTCACCACAAAATATCACACAAAGCCCTTTTTAGACATTTTAATGTAAAAATATAGCAAATTATACTTTATACTTAGTATATAGTATATGAAAGAAAACTGCAAAACACCCAGTATTCTCTTTTGTTTTTTTCAATTTATCATACTTGTTATGCTGCCTGATGTTTTTGAGGAGGGCTTGTGCACTAGTGTATGTGACACTTGACTTTGTGCTAAAAATTTACACAATGAAAAGCTGATCCAAATCTGTAATTTGATTTTTTCATTATTATAGGTGCATCCTGTTCCAGTGCTATAAATGCATGACCATCTCGACAGACACGTTGTGCAAATAAATTCATTTTAAATGAGGCAGAAACCTCTAGTTCACCTCAGAGGCTCATTCTCTCCGTTGCCCAGAAGTCCATGAGCACTTGTCAAATGCTGAACCTTTGAAATGTCAATACTGCGTCTGAATTCAGTCCCTTGATTCACAGGTCACACACTAATACACTGCAACACAGTTCCAGGCATGTTCCAAATACACTGGGTATAGACTTCACCAGATAACTTGTTTGAGAATCCCTGAATTGTATTCACCCTCACAGTCCTGCACCTTAAAATGGACACCCTGTGGGTTTGTATTTTCTATTGTCAGATGCTGCCTAAGGTTACTGTTTGCCCCGCGTCTCAGAAGATCCTACACCACAGACCTTCATGCAGCTCTTTGTCACAGTATGATCGAAAAAATTATTTGGGATCTCTCACGTATTCTTCTTTCAGCTCTGTTTTTTTTTTCTTTGGCCGTCAACCTCTCTCAAATAACTCCCTATTTTTTGTGAAGCTCAAACACCCTGAGACTGAGTGCCTGGAGCACTAACTCATCTGGAGTCAAGCCAGAGAGAGCTGGAGAGAGAGGGAGGAGGAGGAGGAGGAGACAGAAAGGCAAAGAGATGAAGAGAGAGGAGGGAGCCAGAGAGAGAAATAGAAGACTCCATTCCCTGTTAAAGGAGAGATAAACCAACATGTTTCAGTCTTTGTCCGTCCTTTTCTGCAATGTCTCCTAGTCCTTAAAAAACTGATTACACAAGAGAAAGTGTGACAGTAAGACAGAGAGATAGAGTAGCTCTTTCCACTTGAAAAGGTGTTGAATTTAAAGACCTGCAATTGTCCCCATGCTTCTGGGTGCTTTCGGTCTCCTTTTAATGATCTGGTCTGGGCCGGCATGCCAGTCCAAACCGCTTTGCCTGTATTTTCAGTTTCCAAGAGTTATCGATAGGTGCCAACCAAAATGTCTCTGGACACAATTGGATAAAATATAACAAGCTGAACAGCACAAGCAGTTTGGGTTGATGTTTGGCCCAATTTCAAGCGGCAAAAAAAAAAAAAAAATGCTAGCCTGGTCTCAAATGCTCTCTCTCTCTCTTAAATTACAGATTAACAGTAAAGAGCTGAGGAGGAAAAATAGGCGAAACAGTAACAGTGTGATCTAAGTCTTGAGAGCCTGTTGATTGATGCCAGATGAACCTGCTGATTGGTAACACTCATCAGTCATCGTACAAACCTGCCACGTTTTAGATGAACAGTTGTGATTGTCCAAAACACAAGCCAGGTCAGGTTGAAATCTGGTTTATTTACATTTCAATAACTCAATGAAATGAAAACTCACCTAAAATTAACTTTGATAAGGCTCATTTGTGATTATGGTTTAAAGGCAAACTGCTGTCACATCTGACAATTTTTTTCTTTTAGAAAACTTTGAATAAAACTGAGTTCAGGGAAACAACATTTCCCTCTCTGTCTAACCCATGATGAGGCAGTGTTTCAGGCAAACAGATGCTTAGATTTTCTGAGTGAAAAGGAAGAAATCTCAGGGATCTAAAAGCCTGAGAGCAGAGGAAAAGAAATAGGACTGTTTTTGAGACCCCCAAATATTTTCTTCACCCATGCTGTGACAAAAAGCTGCATGAGGGTCAGCGGTCCATCACCCACTACGGCAGAGGGCAAACAGAAACTCAGGGCAACCTTGGAAAGTGTCTGACAGAGGAAAACACAAAGCCATGGGGTGTCTCTTTGAAGCTGAGGCAAAGTCTGCTCAATTACAAGTCTACCGATGTAAAAAAAATATATTGGAGTTGGTTTATGTTGCAGTTTGGCTCAGGTTTGGGCAGAGGCAGAGTCCAGGTTCAGGCAGCAATGAATGTGCTAAAATTTCAGTAATGATCTTGATTAAAGCCACTTTGTGTATGATTCAAACGTTTGTGGCTTAGGCTGTACCAACTGGTAGGATCAAAAACAGCAATATGTCAGACAGCACAACCTGCTGATACCTAAAGATCAGAATGAGAGACAGTGAAGCTCACAGGGGTGCATGAAGATCAGGATTACTTCAGGCTGTGAAACAGTTGTTAAATGTCCTCTGTGGATCAGTATGGTCACAAATTTTGAGATGTTTACCTTAGTTTTGACCATTTCATTTTTTAAAATAAAGCCTAAAATACAAGCATGGAGTGTGATAAGAAACAAGCATATTTGCCAGATATTTAAAGTCTAATGTACGATGCGACCAAGATGCATTCAGGGAATTATGTTTCTGAATCTTTACGTATGCTTGGAGGCAAAAGTCAGGATATTTCAGCTGCTTCAATTTCACTATTCATTTTTTAAAATCTCTTTCTTAATATCACACCGACTCAAACACAATACAACCTCATTGACGAACCCCCTCATGCAACACAGACTGCCATAAATCCTTGCACAGATTTGTCAGTTACATATAAAAAATGTTAAAACATTAAAACTGAAAAAAATCTACATCATGGCTTTAAAGAACTTTTTTTTAATATAATTATTTTCTCTCTTGTCCCTCTCTGTTATAAAAAGGCAAAGTAGAGGATAGGACCTCTAAGCTTGAGTGCTGTGCTACATGTGACATGAAATCCTATAATGTAGTGAGATGTGTTTGACTCTGCATGATACCAACTTATGATCAAAAATGATACTCTTTCAACAGAGGATAGTTCTTGCTCTAAAATGCATAAAAAACAACACTTTTAACTCTAACCAGTTTTTGCTTTGCACAGGCAGACACATGTGAAAAATGGCTGTCCTTTTGTTTAGTATCAGGATGTAACTCACCAGTGCCAAACATGTTTTGTAATGTGTAATGCTCATTTCCTCTTTTTAGAATTAGGCTTAGAAAGTGTTATTGATATAAGTATTTAGGTTGTTGTCTGCAATTGGGTTAATGTGTCAATGCAAATTTTCCACATTTACAAATGTTTTCAGTCAATGTGTTTGTGCTGTAGGAAGAATTCGTATTCCTTTAGTATATTTTTGGTTTATCGCCTGACCGTCTGGAAATTATTGGAAATCAATTTTTACGGGGAGGGGATAAAAACAATGAGTCCTCCACAAAATTAGCATTGAATAATTTTAATTAAACTGGTGCAATTATTCCATTTGTTTGATTGGCAGCCCCTCATTAGACTGCACTTAAGACAAACCATTTCATCTGCACGGGAAGGATCTTGATTTCTTTCTGTCTCTCTGCACACGGCAGCTTTTTTTTCATTCCAGTAAGTGATCACAGCATGCAGTCATTCACTCAGCACAGAGCAGCTCTCACTGAAAAACTGCACCACAACCCTTTACCTCCGCACTGTAATTACGCTTTTGAAGCTAGAAGTACAATGTGATGTATTTTCTTGTACAAATATTCTAATATGAGCTGGAGAGTAAAAATAGCCATTTTTGCTTTGGTCTTCTGTTGCGTTTTTCAGACTTGTAGCATCAGCTAATCCTCCTCGCTGTTCCAGACACTGTCAGCACAAGAATGAACCAAAAGGCATTTCTGTCGGCTCCAAAAGCTGGATTACAGTAACAAGAAGATTACCCATCCAACAACTCTGACAAGGACAGAGACAAAGCTATCACAATGCCTCTCAACGTGATTAATAGTATTCTTAATACAGTCATGTGGATTATATGCCCAAATAACAAAGAATCCCTGTAGTGCATATTAAGATTTATGCTCAGAATACAGTTTTGATTTGTTTTGTTTAAACCTCTGGACAATAATCTGTTTTTTTGTGTAATTTTTTAGTGTCTGCTCTGAATGGTCTTGTAGGCTATTAAACAAACAGATCTTTTACATAATACCACTGCCGCATGTTTCTTCAGGGTGGTGCTGTAATGATGTGATAGACGACTGAGCACACGGAGGCGGCTCTCCTGCCTAACAAACCCATGGATGAAGCCCCTCTGAGGTGGTGAGGGTGATCATCTGCTGCGTTCCTCCTCCAGCCACTCATAAATCAAATAATTACACAGTGGTTCTTGAGGGAAGAGAAAAGTTTTCCCATTAACCAGCACTCATTAACCCACTTCCAAATGTGCAAATGACTAACTTGAGGGGCCTCTGCAGTTATATCCTTATCTCACATCCTATTCAAATGCAACACATATTCATCAAAAGCTTGGTTTAAATGCATAGCGTGAGATCGTGCTCACTCTGTGCAGTAAGTGATCATTTTGTTATCAATATTTCATGATGCACATCAATTAACCTTGAACTGTCTGCGAACGGCAGACAAACGCTCCCTGGTGACTGTGTCAGAGGAAGCTCTGTCAAGTCCAAAGTACACTGTGCTGCTGTGATTGACAGCATTTTTAAGAGCTGCTTTTGAGGGAGGGATCCTACTCCTCTGCAAACACACTTCTACCAAAGCACTGAAAGTGATTAAGAGTCACAGTGAAGGGTCTGCCATGTATCAATGATGAGTCTTGCTTCATAGCCGTGTTTATTTGTCATCCATGTTATGCATTTGTTAATGTGACATGTCTTTAAGATTATCCCCCAAAAGTAAAAGTGCATACTTGCATACTTGCACATGCATATTGAAATAACTTGAAAATAAATTGAGAGCAGGCTGTGAAATCTTGGGGCTAACAGAGCTGAGGCACTTAATCTTTCATCCTCTTCATCTTAAAAGACGTTCCTCAGGAAAGCCAGAGGGTATGAGGATCATGAAGTGGTCGCTTGTAGGTCTAACTCCTCAATTTCAAAGATAAATATCATGCTGGGACAAAGCCCCGTCTCTGCGCAGCCATCACAAGACTGTCAGAAATGACAGAAGGAATACTTTGGTCCTGTTGGACATGAGACGAGGACAGGACAGCCAGGCGTCTCTGATCACATCACACTGCTGATTACTGAGGAAGGCAGAGGGATGGGAGCAAAGCCAAGGGTCCCACTGATCACATAGAAGCATTATGGGATGGTAGAGCAAGCACAGACAGTACAGTTCCTTTGTCTGCTGGTACATGAAGGCAGCACAGCCTTGTTCATCTCAACTGCTGCTTGATTGCAACACCTTGTCCTTTAAACATATTGTATATATTATCACCTATTACCTTTTTGTGTTATGCTATAAAATTAAAGAAATAAACTAACTTTGTCATCTTCTACATTTTCTCTCATTTATTCTCTTTCAAATGATCTAAAGATAAAAATGTTGTTGCTTCCTCTGAAAGTAAGGTGCTACATGTTGTGCCTTAACTTAAATGTGAAAAATGACTCTATAGATTTTTTTGGGACCCATAAAGCCAAAAACAAACAAAAACAGAGTGAAACAGCTTGATTAATATGATCACTAAGCTTCTGTGGCTGTAGTTTCAGTGAGTCAGCGAAGGTCCAGAGAGCAGAGCTGCCTCATTCTTGGTCAGAACAAATGAACAGAGGAGCAACTGAGGGAGGTGATATTTCCTTAAAGCCTTGATCCCTTTCCAATAACACTGAATTCGTGTGACCTTTTCTATTTGGAGAATAGTTTGCCAAACATTCACACGGATTAAGCACAAAATCATTAAAACAGCCATGCTGGCAGAAAGACTGCTATCAGAACCAGAGCCAAATGTTATAGCACCTTATGGAGTGTGAAAGGTTAAAACAGGAGAAGGAGAGCAGAGGAGAACTGAAGCCAGAAAACAAGGGCTGAGAAACATTATTACACCTCTATTTCTGCATTTAGTATTTTTAACTCTGATGCCTACTGTTATGTTTACCACTTAAGTCAAATAAACAACATAAGTCTCTCTGCAGATTTTTGATCATTGCCACATATTTTCTTTCTTAAATGATTTATGAGTAAATAAAAGCACCTGTGGATACAATGATATTCCACCTGCAGCTGTATCACATCCCACTAAACTCCCTGTGTCTCTCACCTCCACCTGTCCCCTCCAATGGGAAGTGACTCTGGTGGCATGTCTGTGATCTTGCATCCTGTTTTCCTTGAGGTGGAATCAGGGAGCTGTTCCAGATGGTGGCTTCATTAGTCAGAGCAATCGAGCCACCATGGCAATGTAAATACCCCTGTCACATGCCCAATAATAGGTATGGATGATTAAAAATACTTCTTCACTCGGTGGCTCTCAGGAAGAAAAACAAGAAAAACTCCTCTGATTGTCAGTAAAAGATGCAAACTGGCTGCAGGTCAGTTTTGTGAATTCCTAGTGGCTTCCTGAGCTCTCTGCTCCCTCTGCCCAGGAAAGTGGTTATTACCAGAGCTCTGATCTTGCCAGCTCACAGCACCACAATGTTTTTCTCAAATAGCACATTTGACATGTAGTTCAGTGCCAAGACTATGAACCTCGGATGCATTCAAGGGATAAGCAGAGGAAAACAACAAATTTCCCCTTTATTTTAATGTGGAAACAATTCATAGAGAGAAATGAGAGATGAACTGTAAAGATTCATTAGTTTGTGCATAAAACTTTTGGCAATTTAAATCCTGAGCTGGAACTGAGCGACTATAAGTATATATGTATATATAATCTGTAATTACTTTCCCCATTGCGATGCTGCTTGCACAAACATTATAATCACATCATAAAGAGGCACACTGGCCTCACTGCAGGTCTTTTATATGTTCTACAAACACATAAAACTTCGAAAGCAGCCAAACTTTGAACTAATGACTCGAACACCTGTAAACATGTGCAATTTCAATATTTTAGACAAAGAAAATAGTTTGTTATGATGAAAGATGCAGATCTCCATTCCTCCAGTGTCACTTGGTAACATCTATACATACACTATATACACTAGCTTCCTGCTGAAGTTAAAATTGTAATTAATTACTATCTTCACTTGTTAAGACACTGAGTCACAACATTGTAGACTTATTTGTCTAAGTTCAAACTCTCCATATGTCAGTTAAACACTGACTGTAGATGTGACCAAGGTAAGGAAAAGTTACTCTTTTAGCTTTTTACTCAAATTGCTCATAATAGCTACCTTCACACTATATGATTCAGTCTTGTTTAAAGTTCAAGTCACACAAAATTTAATTTATCCTAACTTGTTTGGCAGAAATAATAAATATAATGTTATTGCAGTTATGTTGAATATTACTCAATTTTTTTCAAAACAACATAAAACATTTGTGGAAACTGAGCGTTGTGTCTCTAACGGTGGATAACTGAAATCTTTGGGCATGTTGCAGGGGGATCATGGGATTTGTTTCATTAATTGTTGAACAGCCACCACTGCAGATGAAAATCTAAATTACTCGTGCAGAGATGTTCACTTATGAGGTAAGTCCTTAAGGATTTATTCACATAATGCAACTGCAATGCTACCTTAAAAATGATGACAGATTTCTCTGAGTTTGCCTGCTAAGCAAAGTCCAAATTGGGAAGAGCTTTGCTGACCACAAAATGTAACACTCCTCAAATGACCACTATTCAACATAATAACTTTCATAATAATATTCAGTTGTTATAAAATAGCTCAATTTTTTTTGGTCAGACACAAAACAACTACCTTTATCTGTCTGCTAAAAAAAGGTTCAGTCATTTGTGTCTTTACTCTCTGAATTCAACCTCAGTATTCAGCAGAAAACATCAGAGAAACTGTTGCCAATAGCAACTTCGGTTGATGTTCCCACAACACAGGGGGTCAGTGACCAGCACTGTATAAAACATAAGCCGATATCTTCATGCAGCTCGATGATTGCTCATCAGACTGAGTAACCAGCCTCACACAATTATGCAGGCTTTCTGACGGTATTCAAAACGCTTTAAATTCAAATCCATGCTTGATACTTCTGCCAAATATGTTGATGAAATACTTAGCCAAGATAATTCTGCTTACAGTGATGGATGCTCGCCAGCTTTAACCCACTTCTATCACTGAGCATGCATTGCACATGTTTATGCAAAGTTTTTAACCTTCACTAATGTCTGCGTCTGCCTCCCCATTCACCATATGCTCCATCTGTTTACACTCATCGCTCTTTGCTTGTATAGAAATGTTTTTTCTTTGTTAAATTGTCACTTTTTTAACTTCAAGCCTTTGTTTGATTCTTTGCAAAACTCTCATCCCTCTGAAGGTGTAATTTAAATAATAAATGACGGCAATTTGAATCAATAAGCAACATGTTACCATAGTGAGCTCTGAAAAAAAAAATGATAGTCATATATGTTATGTTATACGATATATTTGTATTCATATATGTTTTTCAGAGCTCTATGGTAACACTCTGTAAATAGCATCACAAATTGAGCATAAAATAAAACACCCAGGAAATTTTCGAAAATGTGGCAAGTGAGAAGAAATCCATTTAAGAGACATTTTCATGCTTTAGTCGTAATATCTTGGGAAAAACTTCTGCTCTGCTTTGCAGAAGTTTTTAATCGTGGGTCAAATGGTTGTTTTATGAAGCATAAAAATAGGCTGTTTTTTCAAGCTAAATGACTTACATTTCCATTTTAGGTTCTTATCATTTGCTGTGTTTTTTGGCTCTCAGAGCAGCTAAAATCCAGTCATCCTGCAGATTGCTGATATATTGAGGACAAGGGGCTATTAATCCCAACAGAACCTGTCGAGATAAAGCAGAGCTCTGCTGGATTGTGCACTCAAAACTACAGATTTATTGTCATGGCAATTATTACTCCCCATGAATCTATCTGCGCTTTACTTTGAAAGTCAGCTTATGTAGTTCTACCAGTTTTTGCAGTTGATATGCTCAAAGTTTGACCGTCCACTCCTAACTAGGCCAATGAAATATGCTGTGTCTTCCACAGTCTGTAATCAAATAATGGATATTAAGACAACATCATCTCCAGATGTCAGATCCATGATGAGAAATTATGGGAAAAAGACAAAATACTGTATCAACATCAAGTCCCTTTACTTTGATGATGAATCACTCATCTTACTTACTGAAAAAGGATCCTTCATTAGCATTACTAACAGTAAGCATAATGTATTAGTTCAAAGCAGTACATTAAACCACAGTGCTGACCACTACAGTATTACATTTAAGGAAAGAGTGTGTTTCTAATTAAACCAGCTGGACTGAATTGTTATCTGACCACATTAGATGGCACAAAGTCCTTATACCTGTTGTGGAATAACCACGCTCAAAGCAAGGCAGCAAGCTCACAGTAAGAGCCTCCTCTGGAAGGCAGGTGTGAAAAGCGTCTTCTCAAAGGATATTAAACGTGTTAAATTTGGATGTATGTTTACACAAACAGAGTCAAAAGGAGCTGTTTAAATAAAATTAAAGAAAATTTTTAAAAAATATGACAAAAGTAAAGCTGGATTTATTATTTTATATATTTGGCTGACTGAAGGTACTGAATGATGTAAATGTAAATGTGAATGTGAATTTATGAGATGATGTCACTTCATGTGAAAATAAAGTGAAGTTAAAATTATGAAGTAATATTTATATCAAAATATTTCTAAGTGCTAAACATAACAATAAAACTACTGTTGCAGGAAAAGACTACACTGTAGTCAAAAAATGACACCTATAATATTTGCTCAGTGTTTTACAATAAGTGACATCTCTGTATCTGTACCTTTAAGTGTAACAGCGTGCACTTGTATGAAATAGCAATAACAGGCGTCTGATTTGCCCTTTTCAAGAGTGGGACTGGCAATCCTTGTGTGTGACCCTGGCTCTGAGAGATCCCTGGACTGGGATTTGTTACCTTGGATACCTGAGCACATACATTAGATCCACTTCCTGCCGCGTGCATTCAGTGTTATGTAGCATGCAGTCACAGATCTGCCATTGTTCTAGCTGTTGTATAATCATCCATAAATCTCTTTATCTATGCATCATTATGCTGCTTCATATGATAATTCAAGAGATTCTCAGCACGTCTACAGACTTCTATAGCTGCAGTGAGAGTGGTCTTAGTAATGCAGTACTGTGTGCCTTGGGTTAGGAGGGGTCTTCTTTGTTCTGCCCTCTTCTCCATTTGAATCCATGCTCCTCATCCCTGATCCCTCTCACAGTCAATGACTCCATCAAAGGCCTGCCAAAATACAGACAGACCCCTCTCCATCACCCTCTGCTGTGGTGAAATGAGCTCTGGATCTGTTTGTTCAAGGCAAAGGGGATTCATAGGCATTGATGGGACACGAAAGACGGCCTGTCCTCAGAAACAAATGGCTCACAACACACCTCATTTTCTTGTCTTTTTTTTGTATTATTGAGATTTCTTACACATAAGATGTCCATCAATCATTGTCAACACTGCATATATTTTCTCTAAGCCTGACAGCTTCATATTCCAAACTAGTTGGCAGTTCAGTGATGTAATTCCTAAGATTCAACTGATTTGTGGAGACAGTTTTTCCAAGGAAGACGCCAGTTGCCTCCGAAGCACCATGTGTTTACAATAAAGTGACCATAAAAATTATACCCCTTGTCTGTGTGGAGCACAGAAAGATTTAATCTTAAGGCAATTTCTGGTAAAATAAAAGTTTAATATAATAAATAAACAACAAATGTTGGACTTGAACATGGGAGACAGTCAACATCCGTTTCCTTTAAACATGACCACAATCTTTTACTAAGCCCAGAGGTCTTATGATCAATATTTCCATTACACCAAGTGGCCAAAAAAGTTAAAATTTTAGGTTTTATAACATGATTTTTATTGAAACCATAACAAAGAAGAGGCTTCTTTTTTAAAAAGAGGTTATGAAACACAAACTGAGATATTTTTCCTAAACCTTAACAAGTCAGTTTCGGGCCCAGAATGAACCAAACTTTAACCACAACTGACTTAGATTAGAAGAGTTGTTTGTTTTTTGTTTTGCAACAGTTTGTAATTATTTTGGAAGGAAGTGAAAAACATCATCATCCTGCCCATAAAAGCATCAGAACAGGAAATTTCTGTCCATGTTGTTTGGTTGAAATTTTTAGACTTGTTAGAGTTGTGTTTTGTCACAGACTTTAATGTACTATTTTCTTCATGGACCTTTTTTATGTTATTTTCTACCTTAGAGTGCCATCATTTTTCCAAAGCCCTCCTTTCACTTTAATCTAGTTTCTGATCAAAAAATCGAAAGCTTATGTAAGATATTGATGCTTCGCAAATATACTCCAAGAAGCCTTCTTTCTCAGCATGTCAGTAACTACTATAGGAGCTCTCAAACATCTATATTCAGTAAAGATTTAGCCCCAGACCGAAGCACTTACATTATTCTGTTTGTTTGACATATTGTGTGCATGGTTGAGCAACCAGCTGGAAAAACATTCAGCTCCTGCTGTGGTCCAGAGAATGGATTATCAAGATTTTGCCTCAAAGATGAGACCATTTCTCAGTCCAACAGGATTACCTAGCCATTGCACAGAAAAGCTGCATCGAAGCACAGAGACTTCAAACAAACTGATGGTGCACTTAGCAGCTCACTGTCTTGCTCATTTTTTAAAGTGGGAAATGCAAAATCCACTAATGTTTACTTACCCAATTACAATAGCCACAACTCCGGGCAGGAACACTTAAACTGAAAAGTGTGACATTAATTGCAATTTAAATAGCCTCTTTTGCCTGCTAAATTGTTAGACTGCTTATATTCTCTTTAACAAGACTGGTAGTTTGGAAAAGGTGAAATGAATCCGCCATGAGATGCTGCTGAGAGAGAAAAGGGCACAATTAGTTTCCCGATCAATTTGCCAGGAAGAGGAGGGGAAAATCAATACTCTGATTATGCATGAGGACGTCATCCGCTTACATTGAGATCAAAGCATCAATGATCTAAGCTGAAGCAACCAGGGATCCATCTATACGCGAGCCATAAGTCATGTGGGGAGGAGGACGGTGATGAAGCGAGCCGACATGTATACAAAGGGATAAACTGCAACATGATATGTAAATTGAGACCAGTTATCTTTACCCCAGAGCCTATGAAATGATGCATGCTTTTATTATCTCATTTGTAATCGATAATGTGGAAATTCTCTGTGGAAGGACTTAGAGGTGTCCATCGGGAGTTACCGGGTTTGGAACGCAAACATGGGAAAAAAAGGGAGGGGTTGGGTTTTAACTAAACGTCTGGGGGTTAATGGGAGAATCAAAAGGTGATTGGTTATGATGATGAGTTAAAAATGCCGAATTCTTGCATACGACTGGTGCTGAAACTGTGAGTGAACTTGGCAAAGTTGTTCATTTCCTGGTCAGTCATTTGGGATTCAGGCTGTGTGAGAAAATCACACAACACTAACATTTACACTCGTTGGTGCAGGAAAGAGCGAGCAAACAAAGGCAGTGACAGACATTCTAATATTTATGAGCTTCAAGAAACCGTGGCCTTAAAGTTTTCACTTATAACTCTGGACTGTGGCTGTAGCTGTTCTTACTTTTATGTACCGAATGGTCTTCAAAGTGATAAGACAGGGAGCACAATAAACCCGTTAAAACACTCTGCATTTTTTTTTTCTTACACACAACATGCCACAGTTAAATAATTCACCGCCTTTCGAATGGAGAATCCAAAATGGAGTGAGTCTTACTGGTGTGAATTATAGTGTGTGTCTGAATGGGACACATTGTTCTGTCCCTTCACAGCGAATGGGAAGCAGCAGACAGATAAGTAAGTGAGATGAAAGAGCGGAGCACCTGGCAGGTCCACGCTCTAACATCTTTGATCCGCTGAGGAAAACATCAAAGACTCTGTTGGGGGCTTTGTGTGGACGCCAGCCCAAGAAGCACTCACCGCTATGAGCATCAATCTACCGCATAAAGTGCAACTTAACAAGAGGGGAGGCTTAAGAAAGAGGGTTTTTCAGCGGCTGAAATTACAACAATTGTGCAGTCTTTCAAAGACTCAACGGCAAAAGTAACTCAGACGCGATCAATCCTGTGATAATAGGAGTGACATTTCAGTGCAATTACTGTCAGAGGAAGTGTTTGCGGGAACATAAAATACCCATCAAGTGTGTGCCATGTGTTTACAGTTTGCTGGAAGTAACCCACAAACTAAAAAAAGGGAAAAACAGATATCACGAGGTGCTCATGACCACTTGGACTTTGTGTGCCTCTGTGAAACACTTGATCCGTCTTCACACACCCAGACTACATATACACGTAAGACCTTTTGGCAGTACCTACGTATTATCTCTTGTTACATGTGTCTCAGATTTCCCCTTCACACCTTGGGTTGAATGTGTTCCAGGTAGTCAGATTGCAATCAGATAGTGATTGACAGCATGCGAGTACAGGTGTAAATGCACCAAAGACACGGTGAGGATGGACTGAGATTTAATCGGCCAAAAGCACCAGGTTTGTCTGGGAGACAATGTGACCACACTGAAGACAAGTGTTAATGAAGTGCTTTAAGAAGATAAACATTAACATGTTGCTTGGTACCAAATGGTCACTGCAGCCCTTTTCTCCAACTGTATGGCCAAGTGCAAGTGAGTGGGTTTTTTTTGGATAACCTCTGTGTGACTCATCTGCAGATAAAAGTTTCATGGTTCATACATAAGTTTGGCAACTAGTCTTAAGATTCCCCTAAACTTTACACACTGGACGTTTAAAAAGCCATTGATATTAGTACAGATACAGATGGGACTTTTTCTTGTTTGTTGCCACAATATTAGAAGTTTTTTTTTCCAAAATGACATGTTTAATGTCAGTTTTTAACTTTCTTCTTAAAACTAAAATCTCTGAAAATTTGTTTGCATGGTTTGCTCAGATTTGATTGACATGGGTTAGCAAAATCAACTCTGCAACTGTCACATGTTGCTTGCTAAATCCTGATTGGTGCACAGAAACACGCAACATCAAGTGATATATAAAATGAGAAAAAAGGTCCCATTTCTTGGTGTTCATGTAGGGCTTCATGACCACCAATGACAAGCTGGTTAAGAAAACATTTTCAGGTCCCTTAAAACCGGCAGTCTGCCATAAAACACTAGAATCAATGTATTACTGAAACTGAACTCTGACAAATGTTAACTGCCAATAATTTTCTACTCAATAAGTTACTCTGCAGATGATGCATGCTTTACAAAGGATGTGTCAAAACTACCACACAGCTTCTCTTCGATCTTTTCTATTGTAATAAACATCACTTCAATGACCTCTTTACTGCCAGAGAGATCAATAAGATGAGGTGAGCTGCAGATTCAGAGTCCTCACCATGAGAAGTTATTGCAGGGATAATATTAATGCTTTTGCTTGCAAAAGAGCTGAATACAATTTAGGACTGTATTGTATTAATCTGTTTAAAAAATATTTACCCATTAAAATAATTTTATTTTCTAATTTTTTAACTCACTGTTCATAATAGGAAAAAAAGTTGTGTTTTTCCTTTTCCCAGAAAGAGCCATCTGCAGAGGGAGCTCCACCCCTAAAATTACAATGACTGGACAGCCAGCAGATGTGACTGTGGAGAAGAGTGCTGCTGCAAAACATTGACAACTGATGGAAAAGTGGAAGGTATAGCAAGAGGTTGATCTAGCTGTTTCATTGAGACTACATGAAGCAGAAAGAGACCCAGTGGAAACAGAGTTAGCCAGAGAGGATGTAAAATTAACACCTGAGTGGGCAGAAGGAGCCAGTTTTGAGTGTACTCAGATGGTAAAACCAATTCACCATATGACACATGTTTAAATGCAGTCAGCTCTGCAGAACACTGAACCTCAGTGCATCTCCTTATGCAGTGGACAACTTGTAGGAGGTGCAGATGTATCCTGAGCAGCATGAGCCTTTTATTGTGTAGCGAGCAGCTGTCCATATGAGGTGGACAGATGTGCTTTATCAAAAGAAATACGGTGCTTGCAAGAAAATGAACTAATTAGATCATGCACTGAGTACATTGGAGAGATGTCTGACAAGTGATGCAAGAAGTCCAGGTTTTTAAAACAGACTTAAAGTTGTTAAATGTAAATTTGAACTGAAGCATCTCTGCAAGCATCCACTTACCTCCAAAGTAAAATTCACATAAATCTTTGAGAAAACAGTTTGTTTTCATTAAGTATCACTGCAGCTGTTCTCGTGGTTAACGTGCCCACTGAGCAGATAATGAAGAAGCAGGTTTTACCTGAAGTTTATCAGCCCGGTTTCTATTTAATTTATTCAAATGGTTCAGTTCAATTTGTTTGTAATTTTGCATTGTTTTCCCATCAGTGTGATTTAATTAGCTGTGGGAGACCAGGACGCTGGTTCTCTCAGTGAGCGGCTGCTTTACTGGCCGTGTTGGGGGAGTAGTTAAACTGGATGTAATTAAACTAGTAAATTTGCATTAAATTTTACAGTCCTCTGGTGGTTGTTCAGCTAAGTTTAATTTAAATTGTGTTAATATTTTCCTCTTTGTTTGCAATGGAAGCATTGTTAAAGAGAACACATACAGTTTCGGTCAATGAATAAGGTTTTTCTGAATGACTCCCCTGCAGATTGCAGCCAGACATATATTTCATGTACACAGCATACTGTTCAAACTTTACAGAGAACTGACTGGTGATGTAGCATTGGGTGAGGACAAAAGTTATTCTAGAAGCTTTTATTTTTTACAACTATTACAGGTATGCATGCAGGTTCTGGACTTTTGAAAAACGTAAAAAATATTTTTTGAAAAAAAGTACAAAACAAACAATCAAAAAAACAAATAAAAAAATAAGCTATTGAAAGTTTCATGAAAAAAAGAATCAATCTATGCATTAAAAAGTCAACTATCCTTGTCTTTTTTAAACTCCTAATCCAGCTCAATTCAGTGATGAATCCTTTGTTCCTTACAGAAAAAGTTTATCACATTTAAGTTTAAGAAGTCATTCAAAGAGTGGAGGCAGTAAACGAGACGTGAGCCCACGTGGCAGAAGACAGAGAGCAGTCGGCTTATTGTTCCTCCTGAGGATGCCTCAGTGATGGGCCGCTCATTGAGCTGCAGAGTAAAAAGGGCTGACGCCTGTCTCCGGTATAATTGGACAAAAGAATCAATTACATCAATAGCAAATTACAACATTCATAATTGATCCCCGAACAAATGCAGTATAGATCATCCAGTCGTTCAATAGCTATACCACAATATTCATGTTACACTGAGTATATTCAGGAACTAATTAAATCTCAAAGGAGAGGATCAATGTTTGAAGTAGCATGAGAGAACTATTGATCGTACAACTGCGATCTGAAATACCAGCGATTCAAACTGCATTCCACGATAAAAGTATTTGTTTTAAATAATTTGTGATGTACTCTATAGATAAAATAACATTTAAACCAAAGCAGAAGGGATAAAAACATACATCAGATGAACTTCTTGTTACATATAAAAGCTGTTAAATACAATTTCCCCATGAATGAGAATGAAATATCTCCTGTTTCCACTGCATCCTCACAAGACTTTTCACATCACTCATACTAACTACGAGCTAGCATCGAGGTATAGGACTGACTGTGAGCACAGCACTGAGGCTTTTGGAAAGCCTTCACAGCTCTCACTGCTCAAAAAAGACTGTGGTCATCAGCGTGAGGCCTCACTTGACAAATCAATACCACAGACAGCAGGATAAATGCTAATGTCTGGATGCAAAGACAGAGCCTTTCTGCCTGAAACACAGTAGTTATGAGGCTGCTTTCTGCTTCCACAGGCTCTCATCATGATAAAATGTGGGATATTTTCTTCCATTCCGAGAAAATCAACATACAAATAGCCCAGCTTACTTCTACAGCACATCTTTTACAATATTCATATTTCTGTGACAAAGCTTCATAGGTCGCTTGCTTGTATGTTACATTGTTATCATATTTTCATATGTATTTTTTTAATCTCTACAGCCACAATCTCCGCAACTGTGTCCTAGAAAGGCAGTGAACAGCGACTACAGAAGCAGCAAAGTTCACAGACCAACTGGGAAACAGCTTAACAGATTTTTAAAATAGTTTTAACGCCCTAATTTTGTACTTTTTAAGGCTGATTTTTTTCTACAAAAAAACCCACTGCCATAGAACTAATATTGTACCTAAAAAATGCAGTTCTGCCTTCTGATAATCTATACAGATAGCGAGTGGAAATCGCTTTACCAGACAGCTTGATTTTCACTTTAAGTTTAAGAAAACAGACCCTCCTTTGATTTACAGTCCACAGTTCACAGCAGATAAATGAATCTCTGTTTCCCATCATCTATTTGTGTTTACATTTTTATAGAAACCAAAAAAATATAATAATTTAAACTGTCAACTACTAACTACAAGAATTCAACTGGAGTTGAAAGCTGAGACCTGAGAGCTGCATGGCTAGCTCATCAGCTGTCTAATGCAAGAGGTCTCTGTCTTTCTGTTGCAGGTTTCAGATTGAGCAGCGAATGTGATATCAGAGTGCAGTTTCAGCAGCTTAACTTAGTTTTTAGCCCCGTTAGTTTAAAAGTTGTTCCACAAACTTCCAACAGTCTTTGTTATATGGTAACACATGCACTTTCACTGCTAAGTAAAAAGTCAGATCCAGGTCTAAACTCATTTTGCCTTTGCAGAAGACTCACTGAAAAGCATCAAGGTTCAGCTCCCACAGTGAGAAAAGGTTAAAATCCTTTTACAGCTTGATCGTGTCATTTAAAGCCACGCTCCCTTCCTATTCTCCTCTCTGCTGCTGACCTTTTTCTACTGTCCGCGTCTCAGCACCGATGGAGAGTATTTTGGCCACACTCCATCTCTCCCCAAATGAGGCCAACTGAGGAAGTGAATCAATGTGTTTTTCTCCTAGTCATAGGAAACAGCTGTCATGCTGTCGTCTGGTACAGAGCCGGGCTGACTTAATGCCAGAGCCGGCTGGGAGAGTCAGCGGGGAGGAGAGAGCTCCCCCTCTGCATCCGCTTGCACTAAACCCATCACCTGAGCAAGTTCCACTTGCCATGCCTCCCAGCTACACGCACAGCACAGAGATATAAACAAAGAGCCAGCTATGCTCCAGAGGTACCTTCCTGGCACGGCTGCTATATTTCAGAATATCTTTCCTAATTAACCGAGTAGCACTTTTGGAAGTCCTTGGGATCGTTTTTAACTTTCATTCATGCAAATGTTGAAGGTTATGGTTGCTGGTGAGTGATCTGATATGATGAAACAGAGCGAGTCTGCTTGTTCATACTAATGCAAAGAAAGAAAAGGAGGTAGATAATGAAATAATATAATAGGGAGGATAAAAATGCTTCAAAATCAAAATGAGAAGTTGGGAGGGGAGGTTTTTTTTTTCCATACACACCTTTAGCATGTTTCATTAACAAGAGCTGACCTTATCTCCCAGGACCAAACCTTATCTCCCACAGATACAGCCAGCATGCATAATAGAAGTAGGCCCTTTGTGCCAAATGCTGTGGGGCAGAGCCCATACCTCTCTCCTGGTACAGATCAACCCCCCCAACACACACCCCGCTTTTGCTTTCAAGCCACAGCTGTACACACAAATATATACAGACACTCAGGGATGCAGAAAAGCACACACAGAAAGACACTCACCTCCCCCTGCGTTCAACACCTCCTTCATGTTGCTCTTTGCTGTTTCCCCCCTCCCTGAGAGGCTGCCTTGTTATGAGTCAGGAGGTGATTGTAAGCAGGAATACATCCTGTAGGAGACACAATGAGGTTTTATTACACCAGGAAGCAATGCGGGATAACAGTGAAATCTCTCTGTCAGTCATGGGTATGTATGCATGTCACAAGCCTACTTTAATTGTTTAATTAAAGAAGGGGAGTGTGCATGTGTGTGTATACATGAGCCTCAGTCTGTGCATGTACAGTATGTGTGTTTGTGTGTGTATGTGTGTGTGTGCGCAGAGGATGAGCATCTGTGCAAAGCTCAGGGATGAGCAGAGGCTACCTGCTCCATATTCATGTGTTTCCCCATATGTGACCCTCCACTGTAAACAAAGAATATTAAACTGATACTCAGACGCAGCCTGTAATGAACACACACACATATTACCCACAGTGTAATGAATCGATAGAACTTCCTCTTTCATCAAATATTTATTAAAGTGATATTCCTGAGCCCTTCAAAGTGAAAAAAGACTCCGCTGTCTGGAGTTAAACAGCAGACCTGTGCGGCCTCAGAGCTCGGCTGAAGACAGCAGCACATTACAAGAGAAATATAAATCTTTGACTTAATGAAATATATTAAGTCCATCAATCATCCCCAGCCAGGTGGATCAAATCCCTACAAAACTAATATTTCGAGGGAGTTTTGTTTCCTTCAACATTTCACTGTTAAGATTTTGCAATATCAGTGAAACAGACACAGCAGCCGTCTGCTTTAAAATCGTGTTTTCTTCGATGTTCATAAAATATTTAAGTTTCATCATCTTCAAATCATCTGTCACAATGAACGTACAAACTCATTAATCTTTAGTACACATGTAAAGAGCCACCTTCCAACTATTGCCTACTGAAGTCTAGGACACCGGCAGAGCGTGACGGCATCGTGGGGTAACCACCTCCACAACGGTTATGAAGACTGGAGTAATAGAAAAGCCTGCTGCCCCCCTGAGACCCTGCGTCTCTTTTTCCATAACTGAAGCAAACCAGCTGACAGGTTCCCTTTGCTGCCTGGAAACCTCTGAAAAGCTCCGAAAGCTAAAACACCTTGAAAAAAGTGACGGACCACAGCTGTCTCGGACTTGACTCCCCTCCTCAGCACCCATCTGCCGGGGCAGCCTGCATTTCAAAGCTCTCAGCCACCTGGCTCTCAGTGCCTCCTCATAAAGGTCAGCGAATAGATTCTAGTTAGTGTGTCAGAATAATCCAGACAAACCAGGAATGCTTTTAAAAAAACTGACTGTTTACCTGCATCTAACTTGGTGACCTTTACCATGTATTTATCCATTATCCATCCATTTTGCATGTAAACAAACTGCAGTGGTACCCCTTTGCCCCGTCCCAGCTTGAGGACAAATAGCTATTGGGCTCCCTCTGTTGGCCTTCATGCATGTGCATTCTGTCCAGTAGCAAGCTGCCACATTAGATCCTTCTTCTGGCCTTTTACTTCACTGTTGCAATGAAAATATTACATGTGGGGTCAAACCTCTCTAAACTTTTAAACAAATGCTTGTTTGACGCAAGCTTAGCTTTGAAGTGACACTGCACTCAGCTGATTAGCATTGTATCACCTAAACTCACTGCTGCAATGTGTTTTAATTAGATAACAACTATCCCCAACTATTTCCTAAGTCAATATTGTTGCCAAGGAGCCCAACTTCTGAAGCGAATTCTCCTGGTGATGAATTATTCATGGACTAAAGTTGCAAAGCCCCCATCATCCATCAACATCAGGGGTAAATACATAAACAAAATCATTCACATAAAGTCAGCGCTAAATCTTAGTTTAGTTGTTTAGTGTGCAGCCTGCAACGCGGGATACTTGCTGTTCCCGTTTCAAAGAGGTTGTGGAGCCACTAATATGGATTTAGCCAATTTACTTGGGGCTCAAGGAACTCAATTCATTTTCTGGACAAGTACAGCAATGGTGGAAAAGTGATGCCATTGAATAAGCTTTTATTGGAAGTCACTTATAAGGGCTGTCATGGCAGAACTCACTGCAGGAAGTTTGTGTATTTGCTGTAGCAGCATAATCTAACTGTGTGAGTGGGCTTAAGCTGAAGTTCATCTGATAATAACACAATCTTCTGCTGCAGGTCTGTCTCAGAGACACCTCGTCAAAGACACCTGATTATTTTCAATGTCAGACCGTCTTTGACAGTATCCACGTCCCTCCAGACGGCAGACACACTTTATAAAGCTCCTCAAGTGTAGTTAACACAGTCTGCTGTCTCAAGCCGTCACTCCGAACGAGAAGATTATATGAGCTCCCTGAGGACCCCAAAGCAAAATTCAAGCAGCCACTTTTAGACCTTGACACAAAATCCATAGAATTCAACATTATAAGCATATTGGATGTCAGGCTGAGTATTTGATCCTTATGACAGGTTGCAGTCACTCTGCATGCAGGACTGACAAAAAAACTGCTTTTTATCTGTCTGTCAGGCATGTGAGACACCTGGGTGAACAAACTGACCCCGCGTGAGTACACATTCAGAGCAGCCATGATCATGTGCGACCAGGAATTTAAACAACACCCATAATGGAGTCTCACATCCCAAACAATTTGGTTTGGTGCTTTGTCAACAGCATACTGGCCACTGGAGGGGCTGCTGACATTTCCGATGGGACATACGTTAACCCCCAACATCCAGCCTATCCAACATATAACATCTGTGGGGCGGGGGCAAAGGGAGAGGAAGGGGGAGATGTGTTTGTAGACTTGGAAAGGTTACATTAAGCATCAGCAGGACGAAGAGAGATGTATAAATTTGGTTTGGGCAAATATTTATGACAACAACCATGAAGACACCAGAGATATTTATATTGATGCATATGCCTTTTTATGCTCTCTCACACACCTGCACGATGGAATTACACACAGATTTACATGTTTAGAGACAGCAGTGTACAACTGCTGATTATGCCAAACCATTCAATGCAGCTGCTCATGTATTTTTTCTCTGCCATCATCTAAATGGGTTCTTCTTTAAACAAAATTACAGCAAGCAACAATTTATTTATGTGGCAACAATGCAATGCATTTCCAACGGCATACATACTGATGAAACAAACACCAAAAACCATGTATGAAATGCTAAAATAACCTGTTAAAAAACTATAATATAAGTACACACATACATGCATACCCAAATTATTTTCTAATGCATCGGAAATGGTGTAATCTCCAAGTTAATTATTTCACCACATTCTGAGCACTGAGAGAATTCACATGGGAATCTTTTGCTCAGCTAGCCTCATTTATAAGCAGCTCAAAACTGGCTCATTTATCTGCTGAAATTATTCAATAGTGCATGCCTCATTAATACAAAAAAGATGACTGCATTCATATTATTTGCAGGGTAGCAGCACACCACTTAACACCATTTCCAGACTCACCTGCATGGTATTTGTCATTGCCTCCTCATGGCCTCTGCTTTTTCCTCTGACCCCACAGCATTTTCTTTGGACACTTAGAAAGGATGGATAGAAATTTAGAGCAGCCTTTATTTTACATAGTCATGAGAAAACTGTTTAAATAGACTCTATAGGAGGGATGCCAGAGGGCAGGCAACCATTTCCAACTGTTTTTTTTTTTTTGACCTTTCCTGCCAGGATGAGGAGGGCTTTTTAAAAGAAATGGAGAGGCAGGAGCTGATGGAGCGATGTCTTTAATGAGGTATGCTGGGGCTGTTGTGTCTCCATTTAATTAGACAATTATGCAGTCTCCTACAGAAAAGGGAGCATTCGGGGTCACATGGGAGAGGGCGGGCGATGCCATAATGCCACCTCCGTCACATGCAGAAGTAGGGAGGCTAAATCACAGGTGAGTCCCTCTGGGGTGAGCACAGAGGCGGCCCCTCCGTTTGGGAGCCATTATAGGCTCGTCCAATTTAAATTCAGTACAACTGTCTTTGTCCATCTTCATTCTGTTTTTGATTAGGCTGGTGATTACCATTCCACAAAGACACTGGCAGACACCAACAACAGTGCTGCAGTTTAATGCTGCTAAATGGCCTTTGTTCAGCATTTGAACTCTTCAGAACACAGTGAAAACAAGAAAGTTGCACCTCAAAGAAACTACCTAAAGGGTGACTGCTGAACCTTCTGCCAAGTAAACAAAGACTTTTGTAAGCAGGTTATTTGAAGCAAGATTTCATTCCACCAGTGCCTCATTTTGCACCAGAGACTTGTAATTACACATTCACTGCCATCTGGTATCTGCGCTCGTCTCTGCCCATTCTACACCAGTGCCAAAGCAGGCTCCAGTTTCTTCCATGGTGAATTGCTTTAACCTCATGTCTGCTGTCCCAGTGGATGTGTCACTATGCTACACGCTCAGATGGGCAAAACTAAAAGCACAAGCTCAGTAGGTTTAAGATATACAAGTGAGGGGAAGGTTGAGGTAGCACAGATTCACTTCCAAAGAGGGGCCATAACTCACGTAGATGAATGGCCGGAAATCTCAGCAAATGATGAGCAAAAATTCATTTTGGTGATGTATTGAGCACTTCTTGGAGCCGTATTATTTGTACATATGTCAGCACAACTGAATGTCCACCATTTCCTTTGTTTTGTCTGTTTTACAGCCATAGATCGAGGGATCAATATCAGCCTGAAACAACATTAGTGATGTACTTGAAATTACACTTGTATAAAATTGACTTTTCTGGAAATAAATCTACCTGCTTTCTTGGCAAGAATAAGATGAAAGGATCAATACAACTCGTGTATGTATTTGTTGCATCTGAAATAATACATCTACAGGCACCTGCTCACTAAACGACAGTAACAGTCCTTGTGTGAAGCTAAGCTTATGGTCTGCTGGTTGTAGCCCCATATTTACTAGAAATAAGGACAAATATGAGTGATTCTTTTACAAATAATTGTGTTTTCAAAATTGTCAAAAGTTGTACAAAACTGTTTACCAAGAAGGCTGATGTTGTAAAGAAAGTGAAAGCTCTTTGCAGTCATCATAGAGGTGTCAGGCAAAGTGGAAATGTGCTGCATTTTTATACATTCATTCCCATTGTATGTGCGCAGTCTTGGAAAAATCACAGCTGCAGCTTCCTAGTTGACTATAAATCATAATCAGCCTCCAATCGTTTCCCTGCACGCATTCATATGCAATTCAGAAAATGAGCGACATCTCCCAGGGAAGTAGATGCCCAGCAGAAAGCCTGACTGTACATCATCTCTCACTGCTACCAGTGTAGTAAAAGAAACACAGACAGAGGAGGAAAAAACACTGTCCCCCACAATATCCCAGCATGATAAACACTTATTCTGTGATCACTGGAAGCTGCTCTGTGAGACAATTAATCCATCATTACTGCTGGTTCACCCCTAGTCCAGGCTAGAGACCCATGATAGTATACAGTCTTAATATGGCCTATCCTTTAGTGAGCAGCTACAGGCGCTGTAGATCTGCTGGGATAAAACATAATGTGGGAAATCTGCTCCATGTGCCAGAGCTCAAAGACACATATTTAAATAGACACAGCATGGAGGTGGTTTCATTTAACTGGAGCCCTACAGCGGCATTGGAAGGGGAGAGACACATGGGTGCACGCACCCAATAACTGTTTTGCTCCAGAGCACTAAAAAGTGATCAATTTCTGATAATAATCGAACAGCTTTAATTAATAGCTGCCGAGGTGAAAATGAGGAGATTAAGCAACATGATGATGACGTTTTTAATTTTAAAGATGGATCTCTGTAATTGCCTCTTTTAAAGGATTATATAAAAAAAGTAAAATATTTTAAGCATGAAGTCCTCGTTCAAGGTGAGTTTGAGATCATGTTTAACCTTTATTTAAAGATTTTACAATGAGATATGAAAGTAGAAAGTAGCAAAGAAATATTTACCAAAACAGAAGTCTGGTCAACTGCACAACAAAACCTAATTATGAATTCAGGGAGGAAATGTTTTAATGTTCCACTTAAGCTCACACACCCTGCTGGTGTGAAAACTGGACTGTGCAGGTAACGAGACAAGCACACGTGTGTTAGTGTTTCTTTTCTGTAAAACTTTCCAGAGATAGTTTAAAAGACAAACTTACTTTTGGAGGACAAATCCGGATGCAAACCTCTCCACAGGCTCCTTTCAACAGAGGGAAACAATATGTTCCATAATCAAGAGCTGGTTGATGTTTTTCTAAGCAACTATCCTTCAAGTGAAGTCTGCCTTGTCTTTTATATGTATATGGAGCATCTCATTATATCTACACAAGCCTTTGTTTGTACAAAGTGCCACTGTAAGAGAGAAACTTCTCAAATAAGTTACACAGACACACACTGAGCACACAAGAAGCTTCTGGCTAACTGCAGTGTATGAAGTCTGGTGAGGGTCAGACAGGGTTCCCACAAATTTTCTAATTAAGATATACAACATCTGTTGAGGCCAACAGAAATCAGGAATGAAGTTCATACACCTTGTGTGTGACCATGATGTGTGACCATGTTGTTTGACCATGAATCATTGTGTTTTTTTAAACTTTTGGGCCCAGGTTTTTAACTTAAATGTGACTTTAAAGGACAAGTTTTTAACACTTCCAACCCTGAATTTAATTGGAAATTTCGAGGTTGCAGAAAATCATCTGCCATATTTCTGTGTAATTATGTGTTTCTAAAAGTTGCTAAGGCAGTGTTAAAAAAGAAAAAGATTCTGATTTGTGTCAGTGGTGGCTAAGGGTCATTATATTTACAACCCCTAATTTCTGCCTGTTTCCTGTTTATAAGACACCACACTTGGTAGTTGTGGTGCTTTTCTTATTTCTCCGTCTCCTTGTCTTGTTTCTCATCTGTTCTCCTGCCACTGACCAGGAAATCAATCTCAGTCCACAATCTTGATGGATGTCTTAATTCCTTAAATGCATCTGGAGGTTTGAGGGGGCTCGCCTGAGGAGCTGTGAGCAAAATGCAAAGGTGTATCCTTTGCTGTGTTTTTTTTTTTTTAGTTTAATGCTTAAAAAGGCGACACACAGCTAGAAAATACAAACCAAGTCTCGAGGGGTTTATGGGTTGTATGTTTTTTATGTTTTAAGCAATTTATCACGTTTTATGTGTCAGACTGAATGTTCTGTCTTTGTGTGTGTGTTTTGTGTTTTATCTGTCTGCAGTGTTTGAGCTTTCAAAATAAAGAAGAAGTTGAGACGGTTCTCTGCTGATCTTGGATGTGTTAAAAAATGGTGCTTCTTAAGATGCAGGTAACACTTAATATTAGCAAAACATGTAACCTGTGCTTTGTATACTGCAAGACATATTATGAACTAAACAAGCAATAAATGTCATCAAACACTTTTCCACCTTGGAACTGCAGTGCACCAACGACAGTCTGACAAACACAGCTTCAGCCAGCCGGGCTGAGGCAGCAGTGAAATGGGGGGTATCAGAGGAGAGGCCAGGTGCAGCTATTTATCAATATTTGCAAGCTTAGTTTAAATATTTTCAAAATGATTGCAGAGATGTGTAGCCCTTTTTCTCAAAGCACCGTCGAGATGTGTTTCAACATTTCAACTCACCAGCGAGCTCATTTTTCTGATGTTTCAGATTTTCTGATTGGTTGACTGATTCAAAACAAATCTGCAGGGTTATGTTTAATGTCAGCTAACGTTTGCCTGCCAGGTTTCCTTATGATTCATCTCAAATGCTGACAGGGAATGTTACATTAGTTTGGGCGGTTGATGGAGAAAGTTACAGCAAGCGTTTCTGAGAACAGTCTGTCAGATAGTGGAGCTGCTAATCAGGTCTGTGTGTTTAATGAGCACAGTCGAAGCTGCAAGCGGGTGGCCAACAGGTGGGTGGAGACAGGGGCGGGACTATGTAGAGCCAAGTGTGCTACATGAAGGGAGAGATGTTGAGTAACATCAAAGTCAATATAGTATGAATGACCCTTGTAATGTAAAAAAAACAAATATGTTATTCTGTTGATCAGAGAGGAGTTTTTAGGAGTTTATTCAGTATCTGGGGAGGATATTTAACAAAACCAACATGTCCTTTTACTTAAATCATTGCTTTTCCAGTCTGTCTGACAATATAACAATAGTCAGTCATTAAAATAAGTCAGAGTCATAGCTGTAGTATTAGACAGAAAAATTTAAATGTGTTTTATTGTTAATTAATGCAAAATTCATTCTAATGTAGGCTATTGTGTAATAGGTGTGAAACATGGCATTTTGACCAGAATTTAGAATGAAGTCTGTGGGTGTTAACCATCAGCCAGCGTCCAGTTTTACCTGCCAAAGGCTCTGTGGGGGACTGAAGATGTTAAGATTTTAGATGCGTCTTAAGGGGGTTATGCTAAACTTTAAATATTATTAAAAGGGTCATTTAATATATACACGTACAGTACAAACACAGCTTAGGTAGTACCGTAAACATCTAGTTCTGTTTTAAATTATTTTAACAAGAAAGTAATTAAGTGCCAAAGATTCAGCTCCTTTTTGGTGTCAATCCTACAGTACTGGTTTCAAATAAAGACTGAGTCCAGTTGAAATCATATGTATTTTTAAAGGACTCCATCAGTCTGCTCTCAGATAGAACAGTGTTGTTATTCCACTCACGTATGATTCAAAGATTCATGTCCCACAGGCTTTGTGTTGGATACTTTGTGTAGTTTTTGGGTTTGCAGTATTATTCCGAGCAGTTATATAAACTGCACACACATGCTGCATAGCTGCTGGATAAAACAAGAGATTATGGATCTCATGTGCTCAAATTAATCACAAACACATACACAAGATAAATCCACAAGAGTATTTATCTAGTGTATTGTTGAAACAGTAATTAATAATCAAAATTTAAATCTTTAGCATTGGACCAAAACTTTTGTTGCATATGAAATACTGCATTCATGAATATCAAATTAAGGCAGACATGATAAAAACGTTAATTTGTTTTTCTCTCAGTGATGCGCTGCAGCATCCTGGGCTTTCACAATAATTCATGAGGGGCTGCATCTAATCCATTTTCAGCAAAACACCATATGCCAATGAGTGCACACATACACGGCGGGCTAAGGCCTGAGAGCTCATGTCCGGACTGGATGGATTTGTGTTGATTTTTTCTCTGCTCACGGCTCAAGGTCACGGTTCTCTGTGACTCTGCATGGCCTCGCGATTCCTGCTGCACTCTGTGTTCTCACTGAAGGCCGTGCTGTCTCAGCTTTATGTCCAACAATCTGCAAATACTGCCCTTGCCCTCCCGACCTCCCAGAGCTCAACCTGTCAACCCGCACACCCCCAGAACCCTGCTGCAGTGCAGCAAGGAGGGGGAGGTGGAAGAAGGGGGAGAAGATAAATATAAAACTGAAGAAAAAAGAAAAGAGAGATTAAGAAAAAATGGGGGAGGCAGGAACGGGCTGTAGAGCAAAGACAGAAAACAATTTAGAGCCATAAGAACGGAAAAAAAAGCCAAAGCGCTGGAGATTGAAAGGCCTCTTCTTCTAATTTGCACCGTATTCATCACCTCAGAGGGCAGACACTCTCATAGCGCTTTCCATTCACTTCCTCACCCTTGGCTGCAGGTCAAAGGAAAAGGCAATTTCCCCCTCAGCTCGTATACAAGCTGCTCCATTCCTCATGGATAAACTGTACTTTTGAAGCGCGCAGAAGTGAGGGCATTCATCACAAAGCCAGGTTCTCCCCCCTCCTCCTCCTCCTCCTTCACCTCTGAAAGGCTGGAAGAAGCAAACACATCTGATTAATAACTTTCTCCTTGTGCAGCTAAAGACCGCTCGGCAGGGCCACTGTCAGTCAAGAGGGGCCGTGTTGGGCCTGCTGCCCACCTAATTCGCTTACTGAGCACTGGGCAGCGTGCCCACCCACTGAAGATGCAGAGCAGACTGACTCAGGCTGTCAGACTTTCATCTTGGAGATCCACCATATGAGGCTTGCCAATGAAGACACTGGGAGTCTGTTACAAATCCACTCACTCTCCCACACATCTTCAGCTGGGGGGAAAAGGAATTAATGGCAAATGAAAGTCAACAGAATCAAGTAAAACTGCTGAGGATTTTAACAGAAGTCAGCAGAGATGAATATGCTTATATCTATGAAGGCAAACAGGGATACAGAGTGAGCTGTATTGCTTTATTTAGCTATTTAAATAAAACCACAGTAAAAATAACTCAGTAACATCCCTGTCAAGGTGGCGGCCAGCACGCTGCAAAAGCAAAAATAAACACTCATGTGCGAGCTCGGATACAGCCATTCTTTTCTCCTGTCGTACAAAATTTCCATCTCTCGCTCACACATTGGATTCCTCTCTAAAACATCACTTCTACTTCTGAGCGATGGAGAGAGGAGAGAGAGAGCTGGAGGTAGATGGATGATGATTATTCAGGCACACTCTGTCTTCTCTTTCCCCTCTCTCCATTGATCCCGTCCCATCAGAGGGGCTATAAATATTAATATGAGGGCTTTGTTTTAGCAACCTGTATGAAGATCAGAGCACAGAACAATAGACGTATCTGGACAGGGCGTTTTTTTTTTTTGTTTTTGCCG
>JAPZDV010000024.1:19356304-19420547 GCA_029814665.1 Acanthurus lineatus | reverse complement strand
CAATAAGGTCATTTCTTAACAATTTTATGTCTTCTCTAGTGCAGTCAGCCCCAGGCACAGTCTCCCAATGTAGACAATAAATAAATAAAAACAGCAAATAATATAAAGATAATAAAACAAAAATTTAATTGGACACAATAAAGTCACAATGGCAAATGAGTCACAAATAAATACAGAAAAAAAACACACAGATAAAAAGGAAGTTATCAATCACATGATAAAATGTAATAAAAATACTCCATTTACTATGTAATTTAAATTTTAATCTTAGAAAACAAGTTTAACTTTAAATATAAATTAGAATGATTTTTAAAATGAAAAAATATCTTTCAGTTATTAAAGTTAGAAAAATACATTAAGCAACCACATCTTTGTTTAACTTTTTTTTTCATTGTAATTATAGAAGTTCAGTTGAGGAAAAAAACTTAGTGATTTTCTTAAATGGTGGCCGCTAATTTTTAGCTAACTTCAGCACTGGTGAATTGAGCACGTAGGGGCTATTTTTAACTGTGGATGAACACACATGCTTTAGTGAATTACACAGCAGCAGGATGGTGTATGTGGGATCATTAAAATTAAAAACAGTTCATGCGTACATCCTTATAAAGGAACTTGTGATCCAGTGTAAAATGGAGGCTCATTGATGTGTTTTAATTAGTTTTTGGACAACAATGATGTTTTTGCAGATTGTTTTTGAGATTGCTGTTATTTGTTGTATTGCATGCTGCTTACTAGAGGACAGATGCCAAAAGAGAATAGTATAATGGAAAATATAATAGTCTGCAAATGATCACCTTCATCCTTGAATACAGAGCCATATTTTGACAGTAGTTAGTAGCTGGCACAACCCTGAGTTTGCCATGAGATACAAATCTATAGGCAAATCCATGATGCTGCATCTGCCATATTGGGAGACATCAATTTTGTCGTGTAGCTAATTTCCATTGACTGAAACTGGTGACAGAGTGGACTGTAACAGGCTGCTTGTTTTGTTATTGTCTTGTATTTGCCTTACTTTTGTTAAGCTGTTGCACGCTCCATTTTTTATTTTTTCTTTACTTTCTGTGTTCTGCAGACAAATCAACAAAAATGAAACCCTCTTCTTTCATGTAACATGTCTGTGTAGACTGCCTGTGTCTGCGTGTGACCTCTGACTGCAGCATCTATAGAGATCTACCCTCCAAAGATGTGCAGGCGGTGCTCAAGGGTGACCTTTCTCTGGGGATTTTAAAAATAGATACACAAGCATAAAGAGCCAACCATGACCCATCACAGCTAATCTATTTAGAATCAATAAACATAATGAAGAGATCTAGAGATTAAGAAAAGCTACAGCTCATCACATCCTGACTAGTCCACTAGTCTATGGTGACATGTTTCACAAACAGCAGAAGCAAAAAGTGGCATAATGTTTGTATTAAAGGGCAAGTTGACCCAAAACAAACAAAAAAAAAAACAGTCACATTACAGTTAACTTTTATTTCGTTGGGATGACAGCAGACATCCAGAGACAGCTATCTCACAGCTTAATCATAGAAAATGAAACAAAACTATCTGTAAGATGAAAAACCACCAGAGGTAAAAAAAAAAAAATGTTTTCAGGTCTGGATAAACTGACCAATCAGATGTACTACGAAGTGATAATAGAGTATTAAAAGGAAGATTTGCTGCTAGGGTTAGAAATTGTTCAAAGATTAGATTGTTTTCAGCCCAATTACTGTCAAATGGAAAACCCAGCATTTTAGGTGACATTGAATCAATTCAATACAATTTTTGATCTGTCTGTACTTGAAAAAAAGACTAATTTTGGATCTTTTCCTGCTCATCCCTCTATTTCTCTGTATTGTAAAATGTAGCCAGATTGCTGTAAGATTAGGTTGAATTTGACTCAAAATGTGGGGATGAGCATCTGCGATCTCACTCTGTCATTTTTCTTGGCTGACTTTCAGACCTTTTTGGCACTGATTGATAGTTAAAGTCACAAAAATACTGTAATTACACTAAGTATAGCCTTTGAAATTCATTCATCTGAGATTTAACTCACAGTTACAACAAACAGAGGAAACACAAAATGAAACTTAATGGTTTTTATCCATAGCATATCATTTCTAACATCTAAAAACATTGGAGTTTGAGATTTCCTTTCTCCCTGTGGTGCTGATGAGAGAGAGTTAGATGAAAAGCAAAGGAGGGGGAGAAGAATGGCAGACGCAGTTGAAATCACAGCACTCTGTATGCAGGGGACCAAAGCGTGTTGGACTTTTGAGTCGGTCAGGTAATGGGTGAAATTGTGTCTGCTGCACAGCTTATAAATCGCAGTGCTGGCAGTATTTATCTATGTCTCAGACAATCCTGTTGGGAGATGGGAACGGTGAAATGAGAATCAACAGCCTGCTTCTCCTCCCGTCAGGTCATTTCACCCCCACAACCCTCCACTCGAAGGCTACATGTGAGGAGAAACTGATAAATATAAAGCAAGTTGAGAGCCGCCTGCCTCTGCCCTCTGCATTTCACCACAATTCCGGAGGTCATTTTAATGTATTTTGTTCAAACCTGGAACTGGACTAAGCCACCTCTCTTTGGCCAAAATTCCTCACAATTAATTAATATGATGAAGCATGTATTTTTTTTTTTAATTTTAAATCCCTCTTGTCCAGTGACTATATTTAAGGCCATCAAGTGTAATTCTTCATTTCAGTTCCCCATAAACTTGAATAAAATGCATATTTGATCTTCCAAATCAGTAGTATTTTAAACTGGTGATGGCAGGTGTGCTCTGTAATAAAAGACAGAACAGGAGCTATTTCTGGTCTCTCATCTCAGACAATCGCCCTTTGGCTTTGTCTCTAACAGTCACACCTTGTTACCACATTGCAGAAGGATAGAATAGAGGGGACAGACGTGGGCATGAGCAAAAAGGTGGATGGAAAAAAGAGGAAAAGAACACAGGGAGGTAACAATAGCCCGCAATTTCAAGCTTCATTGTTATTCTGCTCTCATCTCGGTCCCAAGTGAGAAGCGGCAAGCCGCCCAGGATTCTAATCATTCCTGTTGTCAGATCGGTACCCCAAGTGAGATTGAGTTGATTGCTTGAACAAATTTGCAAAGTAACGATGCCATTTGCTGCAGTATGCCATGGGAGGGTTCGGTCCGTCAGACTGGTGTAGCCTTCTTTGAGAGAGCTGTCTGCACACAAATTAGTCCCACTTTTAATCATTACACCCTTAAGACAATTAACACTTTATTACCTGCATGGGCTGATCAACACAGCCACAGAGTTTAAACTTTTTTTATTTTGGAAATACACTTATTATCAAAATACCAAGAGTTTGGTGTTGCCATTTTAATATGAGGTTGTAGGACAATCGACCATTGACATGAATTTTAACGGATGCAGCATCACTTCTTCCAACTGTACAAAACTGAGAATTGAATTGAAACTGAAAATATCCCTGATACAGGCGCTGCCATCTCGATTACATTTGGAGCAGGAGCCGCAGTTTTACAGTCCTGCCCACACACTCACACAACTCATTCCCAGGTTAGGTTACCTGTCTGTCATGACATTTCACCACCTTTTTGTTGAGCATCAAACATTGAATCCTGACTAAACATAAAAACTAGCACTCAAATGTACAGCAGCATGGTAAGAAATATCCAAAATGTCAAAACTTATTTGATGTATATTTTGATTTAGTTTGACCCATCTCTTCAAAAGGAGAGGCAGGATTTATGACCTATACTGAGGCCAGACACAAGGGGGCGATCACTATGTTCTACTTCCAGTTGGCCTCACTCAACTGACTCTCTTTTGAGACCGGCCTCAAGTGGCCATTGGAAGAACTGCTGTCAGCCCAGGTGGCTTACTTTTGGTTATAGTCCATTTCAGATGGTAGCTTCACATTTAGTTCATTTATGGTGCTAGTATCAGTCTTTGCTAAGCAAGAAAGTAAACGAGTATATTTTTTAAAACATGCCAAAGTACTCCTTTAAGCTTAGGCGATTTTTGTGACAATGTTTAATGTTTGACTATTTGTAAATAAGGAAAAATTCAAAATGTTGTGTCTCTGACGTTTGTAGCACAGTTGGAGTGTTTCATCCTCATGTATAATGAGACATGTCATTTTCAGCCAACTCCAATCATTAAACATTACAGCCTGACAAACCCAAATCATCACATAGTATGAATATGAATTGGTTGTCTGTCATCAGGTTTAATGATTAAAGATTCCAGTGGCATGGCAGTGCACCAAATGTAAAGACCATTCATTTGCAGTCTGACAGTTGCTATTCTTCATAGCAATTACTCTATTATGGAATTTGACAAATTTTCATAGAAATGACTGATTGGGGGCGGGAGAGGGGCGTCTCAGGTGCACCAGAGAAGTATATTTGTCTTTGAACAAAAGGACTTGTCAGTGAGTCAGACTGAGATATAAGCTGCATTTCCATTCATGCATTTCATGCAAAAAGGTCTCTGACAAACTCAGAAAAGGCCATTTCAGAGGTAACTAGTGGAAAGATCAATGGAAAATTTGTCAAACAGAGACATTTTCTCCCACAATGCATCTCTTTTTTTTCTCTGAGATGCACATATAAATTACCTCACATCCAAAAACTACAGAAAAAATGTTGACAGCTGAAGTCAAAATGTTTTTTTTTAAGAAGAGCATTCAGCATTTTCACAAGCAACAATTCTAATGATTTTTTTTCAATTTGGGGCCACCTGAGTTGCAGGTATCCAGGTTTGAAAAGTATTTGCACTTCTATTGTTAATGCTTTGTAAGAAAAATCCAAATCTGTGTAAAGCATCTTCATACTCTTTAGTTTTTTTTGGCTGTTTATCCATTTTCTAATTTTTATATCTGTATAACTGGAACCAGCCTTAGTTGGTCAGTTCTAACTCTTTTTTTCCAATCATGCACACGGTCATCTATATTTTTGTACTCTTTTGCTCTCAAAGCACAATTCAGTGTGTATAAAATAAATCTAACTATATCTTAGTTTTTTTTTTAATATTTATAAATTATATTGTGGACATCACATTAATGGACTCCCTCTGATACTAATCTAACACAGCCCAGCTCTTTACTTTGACTTATTTAGGATTTTATGTATGTAATGTAGTATTTTTACACTGTTTGTACTCTCACTCAATTGAAGGAAATAATAATTCTTTCAAAGTGGGAAACGGCAATTGCAAAGCTCCTACTGCCAATTGAAGTAATTTCCAAAATTGTGAGTGTTTATGGTTTACTTATGGTCAGCGTTAATGTCATGCATCATCACATGATGTATGCTACAGAAACAGCAGAAACAGTAAATATGGTGCCTCCCTCTCTCAGATTGGTGTGTACTGAACTGCTACTTAACCGCCTCTGAGCTTCTGAAAATCGCTGGAGGACCACTGCAGAAACGATTACTCAGACAACAGTGGGCTGCTGGCAGCTCCCACTGGCAAAGCAATCACTGTGTTATTTTGGAGAGAATGAATTACTGAACATTTTGAGATTAGACCGCTTAATCCCCAAATGAATGCCTTGGGGTATTAATAGAGACTGTACCAGCATTTGAGTGTTGTATCTGTTTTGTCTGGCATTTGTTTCCTATCACCTGTCATTCCATGTTTTTTAATGTTCCTCATGTTATTATGGATTTATAGCTCAGTGGAAGTATGGATAGTTTTCTTGTTACACTCCCTATATAGGCAGATTGGAAAGTATTAAGCCCCTTTGGTTTTCCTTTGTAGTTAATCCAACTCTGTGCCTAAACACATCTCCTGTGGCCGTGTTTGCTTTACTATGGCCCCAACCAAAGCTCAGCACTTGATGGTGTCGTCCACGATTACAAAGCAGCACACATCTCTGCAAAACCCAGAAGTGAGCAACAAAAAAATGGTAGGCAGTGTTGAAATAAAGGCTACAGAGGATATGAGAATCCTTGTTCAAAGAGGTGTATTCTTGCAATATGAATCAGTCAGAAAAAGCCCTACAGGGATTTCCATCATCTCTCTCAGACCTCGATACCAGGTTGAAGACAGAGCTTACACCAGCTCCTTTTATCTAGCCTGAGATTGGTGATTAGATTGAAGAGCCTAGCAGAGGAGACACAAGTCCTCCACACAGAGAGGAAAAGCAATGTTCCACAAGACTACACATTCATTACTCAAAATAAATCTCCATTAAACGAATGCCATATGCATAATTAGGCTATAGGAATAATTATAATTGTGATTAGTTTCTCCATGGGCCAACCTATGTAAATTGTGATTGACACCCTGCAAAAAGGGAGTGCATGAATCTGGCTTCAGATACACATGGACACACACTGCAGCACAATAAAAAACATGCAGAGTGAATGCAGAGGCAACAGAAGGGGTTTAGGGCATGGGCGGCTGTAAACACATCACCGTCACACAATAATAATCAAAGCTTTACAAACAAGGCTTTGTGTGTGTGTGTGTGTGTGTGTGTGTGGAATAAACAAAGAACACATAGGCTACACCTTACCTTCTTACACAGTCTTATTCAACAGACCTACAATAAATCCAACCCTCCCGTGGGTTATAATCCTCTGTTTTTATTCTAGCTGTTTGTTTCCTTTTGTTGATGTAAATGAGGTGGATGAATTATTTGAAACACCTCTCACTATAATACAATTTAACAACCCCACAAACTACATCGCTCCATAATGGCCATACAGTTAAATAAACTCCTCTCCAAACAGTGGTAGCATGAGACCAAGCAAGAGACAGCGGTGCCTGACAAAAAGAGTCAAGCTATGTCCTAATTCCAGCATACATACAATGCATTCTACAAACTCTACTTTCTACCATATGTCCTCAAACATGGTGTACATGGAGTCAACATATTAAACTCTTTACAAGTAACAGGAAATGATGCATTTTGTTGCTGTTAATAAACCAAACTGCAGTGCTTTTTTCCTGCCAATAAAAGACAGACAGCAAAATGTTTTTATAAAAAATAAGACTTATTTTTAGTCTTCTGGGGTTTTCATGGAACAGTTTTATCACCATTAAAAATCAGTTTGAGCAGTAATGGAGCAATAATAAAAATACAAAATAGATACACAGATACATGTAAAACATATAAACCGTAATATATTCAAACACCTCAAAGACAGAAGAAGAAGAGAAGGCAACTGGTAGGAAAATGTAGAAAGCTGGGCTAATCAATTTACCTGTACATTTAAAATTGCGAGAAAAGTAGATTGTGTTGCAAAATGAAAGTAGTGGGACATCCTATTTTCCTACAGGAGAAGTGTTGTTTCATACAAAACTGATGAAGACCTTGGATGAGGCAAATGATATTTAACATCAGGTGGCTGTTGTAAGGATTTATTTCAATGTAAAAAGGTACATATTAGTTTCAAGAATTAACCATTAAGACCATGAACAAAGTTGAAATTATTGCAAGGCTGTTGTATTAGGCCACATTACTTAAGCATGATGTACCTAAAAATCTGGCATCTGAGGGTAAATATGAGTCTAAAAAGTCTAAAAAGCTCAGGCTATATAAGAAATGTGCATTGCCTGAGTTGACTCCTGTGGTGTAAACCTGAGTGATGCTCTAATGCTGTCATTTTTGTTTTTAAACATGTTTTAAGTAGATGATGCAATAGGAGAAACTACAGCAGCAAACTCTGATATTTTTAATTTATACAAACAGAAGCCAATAAGTCGACTTGCAGAGGTCCCAGTGTATCTCTTCAAAAGGGAAGCGATTACAGCCAGAGCCTTGATCTGTCTCACTGCTCCAGGACCCCGCTGGCAGGGCAGCCGTGGTGTTTGAGTGGAGACATTGAAGCCAATTATTACCAGTCTGAGACTGCTGTGAATTTCACCTGATGTGCAGCTTTCATCTCCAAAGGCCATCTCTTAGGGAAACAATAAGCAGTCCTACTCATCCTTTTGAACTCACCAGGTGAGGGCAGCAGTGCTGATATGAACTGAACAGGTGACTCTAGGGTGGTGTGTTTGTGTGTGTTTGTGTGTGTTTGCGTGTTTGCATGTGTGTGTGTGTGTGTGTGTGGTGATTGGGGGAGGGGGGGATATGCATTGCATTTTTTGTTCATGCACTGTGTGGCTGGTCTGTCAATACATATGGTAAAACCAGTGTCAGCAGGTTTGATGCATATGCAAAAGGCCCAGACAGGCTGTGTGTGGCTTCTTTTACATTTTAATGGAAAAGCTGGGGATCACAGATAAAGCCACTTATACATAGAAAATGAAAAGAAGTCAATGCTCCCACATTCAGAAACCAGAGGAGACATTTTCAGACTATAGGATCCAGACCTGCCCTTCAAAAGACAATCTTTTCAGACCCACTTAGCTTCACAGAACCAAGATATCAAAAGACCACAGGACAAACAGTAATGATATGTTCACATTTATTGTGCAGTGACTTTTATATACATACATTTTATACACCTAATTTACATGAACAGAAATAAATTAATCTGCTAATGTTTTTTAACTCCTCTGGCTTTAGTGTTGCCACTGACTGGACACAGCAAACTTTGACAGTGAAAAATCAAAATAGTTCCAAGTGACAAGTGTGACAGGCAGTAATTTGAGTCAATGTAGTCTAAATTTCTATTAGTGTTATATCTTACACAGATAAAGAAGCAGTTGGTAAGAGATTTACTATTCAAGAACTTCTAAAATATTAAAAAGATATACAGGAATCTATGAATTAAAGTTACAGAAATGTCACAAAGCACTGCTTCGCTTTTAAAATCAGGTGACAATGTTGTTCAAGGAGACACCACAACAGACTCCATGTGAGCTTTCTCTCAAAAAATAGTGTCACGCTTCAACACTCACATGGGATTCATTACCAATCCTTATGTTTGAAACATGGATTATACATTTTATAAGTACCAAATTTCTTTTAGCACTTTTTGAGGACACTTCTGATTTTTAAAAAAAATATCAACGATTAGTGTATTTTTTGTAAAACTAAGCATCTAGAAAGTAAAAAAAAGAACATTCTGAAGTAGTGAACATTACATTGCTGACAGCAGGTAAATGAGACTTGAACCAGAGATGTAGTGTTGTGCACCAGTTAGACGTTAAACACAAAGACTTTTTTTTTTTTAATATCACCATGATATATTGGGTATGATATTATCCATTAAGAAATCTCTGTTTCATAGAAATGTGTTTTTCTTGTTTTTTTTTTCCAAATACAAAGTTGTATTTGTTATGCAAGTCTTTACATTCCTTGTCTCAGTATGTGTTGCAATTTGAGTGACACATTTTCTCTAATAAAAATCTTGTCTTTGTAAGACAACTTATTCCAATGTGGTTTCATCTTTATTTGTAGGCTTATTTTTATCATTATATACTGGAGTCAGATAGCCTGAGGTTATCTAGTAAGTAGGTAACAATGTCTCAGACAACATGGCCAAACAGATACCCTGCAGAGGTAAAAAATCTTACAAACTGCATCTTTAATATTAGAGATGATTATCACTATTGTGCTACATAGAGTATTGATCACTGACAGACACAGAGATAAAATACAACTTGGCTAATTAGGGTGTTCTTTATAAAACATAAATCTAACAAGCTAATGTGAAAAAACATCTTAAATTGTATACATTGTAGTGTTTGGAAACAATAAAAAATACATTAACTAGAGTGGCCAGGGCCCACACAAGTGAAAATGTGGCCAAGGAAAAAGTAAAAATGTAAACCACTGGAGAAATGATCTCTAGGTTTTCCATTTACACAAACTGTAAATACAAACATTAACCTGCTCTCATCTTTTCCAGATGAGGGAACTGACAGGAAGTCTAACTCTCTACTGCTAGCTTATGATTAACACTGACACTAACTAGAGTGACATGCCTATGAAACACGAAACAACACATCAACTCCAGCCTCCTCTTACCATACAGAAACACAGAGAGAATTTACAGGATACATTGATGGGTCTTAAGCACTAAACTGCTGTAAGCAGCAAGAACTTGAAGCTATCAAAACATGCAGCTTGTGGTGAGTGTCTACAGTACTATTCAGTAGTTGTTGGTGGTAAACAGCTGTGTGAAAAACCCAGAGTTGGCATTTTTTTTTATTACTATTATTTCTATCACACAATAATGATTTTCAACATGGCTGTGTTGTTCCGTTAGCCTCGCACTCGATCTAGCCAGACTCTCACATTAAAGTGAACAAAGAATCACATGGCAGCCATCTTATCTCCACACCATACAGGAACATCTGATTATTGCACACTAGCACTGAACTTGCAAATGTTCATGCAGAATGTATGAGAAACACACTACACTCATATCAGTGGTTGCTCACTATGTGACAGATGACCATACAGTTCTTTGGAAGACTAAAATACATTTTTCGGGAGGATCAGAGACATAAAACTACGTGGCACATCACTGAGACACCTACAGGGCTTGTGTTCCAACCTCGGGTGGTAGAGAGAGAGGCGCAATGATGTTTAAGAAAACCAGTATTTGGATATTTAACAAAAATTGACAACAACTGTGTTACAGTACTTCCATTAAAAGTAGAAAAAGTGGAGCATTAGAGATGATAATTGCACCAAGGAGGGAAAAAAATGAGACCATTTCTGTGAGAGAATCTAGCAACCTCTTTTTTCAAGCAAATTCTAGTATCTGCATGTAAAATATATTACATCCATAACCAACATTCATAGCACTGTTTCTGTTAAAACACAAAAATAGTTAAGACTCACAGAAAGAATCCCAGCAAAGAAAACAGACAGCTGCTCGTGCTGTTTAGAAATGGGAGTTCAAAACTGATGTATAAAGTAAAAACCAAAAACGAAAAATAACTGCTCTCTGTCAGACACACATTTTTCCCACTGCTCACACTAGACTAGTGACTAGAGAACTGAAATGGTTGTAAGGCGAAACTATGGCAGAGGGATGAGAGGAGGAAGAGAAGTGAGATAGAGAAGGGGCTGTGGTGATGGACCTTGTGTTTAATGGACTGTGGATCATCCTCCCTCAAGCTCAAGGGGATTGAGAGCCTGACCTGTAGCTCTTAAAGCTGCCCAGCAGACTCTGCACTCCCTTCTTGACCCGTCGAGCCACAGAGTCAGCTGGAGGAGTTGGCAGGCAGGAGGCTAGGCTTGGCGGACGGGCATCCAAGCATTTCTGGTAGCGGAGCTATAAAAAAGAAAACAGCCATGGCATAAATAGTGTATTACAGGCACTTTACTAAACTTAGAAACAACAGTGACTCATATTTGTGCAAAAATTGGCTTTTTTCTTCAGGGTTAAAACACAAACATTGCATTTCTAGTGCGTAGATAATTTGCAAGTCATTTACATCTCCATTTCATCTCTACATCTCTCCACTAGCACTTAACCATTGGCTCTTCAAGCTGTGCCAAGCCACACAATGCTGCACCGATTTGGGTTTCCATTACCAGTTTAAATACAGTGTTGTGTTGGGCCTTGCCTTGTAGCAAGTCTGAGATGCTGTATTAAACCAAGCCAAGTTAGGGCAGCACGCTCACTGAAAAGGCCTATACCTACACAGTTTTTATCCCATGTATTTGTTTACAACTCACCATGCAGGCAGCCTGTACAGCCTCACTCAGACTGGCAGCGTTGGGCTCACACCAAAACATGTGACAGGTGAAATCTTGGGGACCCTCCGCCATGATGAAAGCAAAGGTGTGGACGTCCCTTCCCACACCCATGAAAGACAGGAAGCGCACCCTGCACTCTGACAGCACCTCCTCATTCTGGGTAAGAATATAAATGACAGTTAAAGAAAAAACACCTTATGTGGAATTTTCGCATTTTCACTATGTGTTGGGTTCCATGTTATTTTCCTAGACCTTCAAAACTGAAACAAGTTGGATTTGTTAGCTCGTCAAGAAAAATGTCATGTGTCAATATTAGCATGCCAAATATGCAATATTTGGCATGCTAAGCTAATTTCTAACTTCATCTCAGACTAAAAGGAAAACAAACAAAAAAAAGAACAACTGAACTGACCAAAATCCACACTAATTTTACAGTTTTAAAGCTTTGCAATTAAATTGTTAAGTATTGCATGAAAACTTAACACTGAAACATACTGCTGACATCCCAACAATGAAATATAAGCCCCTTATTTTAAATCACTCTAACATGTTCCCTGAGTCCACATGTTCAGTTAGTTGCATGTTACCTGTTTGGACAGTATGGTGAGGGTGGCTGGTGCAACATTCACAGAGACAGGAGTCCATTCGTTTTTGTCTTTGCTGTTCACTGCAGCCTCAAGTGCTTCATTAATGACATCCATACCTGAGAGGAGAAATACACATTACACATAATCATGATCAGATCACTAAAAGTATCATTAAAATGTCAAGACTGCAAACAACTAAGGAGTTTTACTTAAACAAAAGTATAACTGAGGGTGTTTCCTTACCAACTGGCTTGGCCACAGCCTTATGACCAAGGTAATAAACATGGAAGTGCTGAAAGAGTTCATTTTTTGGAGCTGGAAACTCTGCAAGGACAGGATGAAGCATTAAGTCATCTGTTTCCACACTATGAATAATGAAGATTTTCAGAATGTGTGACGCAGTGAAAACACTTTGCCTCACCTTCAACAGGGATAACCCCAGCGTTACTCAAGTTAGAGTTAAGCCTGCTCACCCCTGGTTTGGCTGCCTTTCTCTCCATCATTATCTTAAGTCACATTAAGAGAGGAAAATGTGTTTAAAAAAATCAAGAGAGAAATACAGAGTCTACTATTAACCAAGAAACTGCACAGAAACTGTAGTAAAACAAAATTAAATCCAATAGTTGCTGACCTTTGAACACATCTCATGTAAACTGGTGGCTATGTTCTTGGCAGGTGAGTCACAGCGGAAAACATGACACTTCAGAACTTGGGTCAGGTTGTCTCGAGCCACATAAGCAAAATCCCTGCAGGTAAAATCAGAAGGGAATGTCACCTTCACATATTAAATAATTTATACAGAATAAATGTGTGAGACAGTTCAGACCAACATATACTTAAGTGCAAATAAAGCACACATATATTATGACAAGCAACAACAACACAAAACCAGTCTTTATATAATAATCATTAATGTATACCTTTCCCTGTTCATGATGAAAAATGCAGCATGAAAGAAAAACATGATTGTTAGAAGACGGTCAGACAAGAAGCACACAGAAACAGTCAAGATTATCTCTGTATGCAATGTTCTTATCTATCCAGCAGAGGGCAGGAGCATACAATAGAAAGAGCGCACACACAAGACAATAATGTACTTGTTTTAACAGTATTCTTAAGGAATGCCAAGCATCTGAGTAATGAACAAGTCATGACTACAGGCGGCTGTAAATTACTTTAAAGGGGAATCAAACACTAAACCAGAATAAACAGGGTGAAGGCAGAACACTCAAAAGACTGAGAGAAGATCGACTGAAATCTTAAATACGCATGTTTCTACCCTAATTTACCTGTTATAAGAACAAAAACTCAGTTCAGGTAATTCTACGGAAACTTTAAGTTTGTTTATTTTTATTTAAGTTAACACACAAGAAACTTGTTTTCTAATCAAAACTTGAACACAAATGACTAAAGGTGCAACAAAATCTTTTTCAAGCATTGCTTTTGTTTAGGGCAAATTTTGAAAGTTAGGGGCAACATTTTCAAAAAAGTCATTTTCAATTTCAGTCTTTTACTGTGGAGACTGACCTGCCGTTGTCTCTGCCAACACCCCAAACACGGATGCTGCCAATTGGCTGAGCATGAAGCAGAGTCTGGCCCAGTGGGTCGATCAAGTTCATAGTGTCATTCTTCAGGACCATCAGCATGTCCTTACCCTGTCAGAGCACACACACTCTTAGTATAGGCAGCCTGCATACCAACTATCACAGAAATTTTGTAGACTGTTATTAATTTACAATATCTAGGCACAAATTAATACACACTTTGCAAAATTAGACATTCTTGTTCCATTTCAACATAGCCAGAGTGTCTTTTCTTAAAGGTCCAGTGTGTAAGATTCAGGGGGATCCATAGGCCAAATGACATGATACTCATATGTATATTTTCCTTAGTGTGTAATCACCTGATAATAACAGTTACTGTTTTTCCATTATCTTAGAATAAGCCCCAACAACTAAAAAGAAAACGGGTCCTCTTCTACACAATCCGCATATGCAGCCTTCATGTTTCCACAGTATCCCAGAACAAAGAGTCCAAACACTGTATCTCCTTTCTCTTTTACTTGAGTTTTGGAGCCATAATTGACTCTTCTTGACTATACATGCTTGGTAAGGGAGGTTGAATCAAAGGTTTTTCAGTTGGTTGCAATCCATAATCTCACTGCTAGATGCCACTAAATCCTGCACACAGGCTTTAGCAGCTTATAATTGTGCAAAATTTTATCACACCTTGCTGAAACTGTAGTAACTTAGTTAATCATTTCCAGCCACAATAGTTAAAATGTTGTTAAGATCAAATAAAAACAAAACCCAAAGACATACGTTGCTGAATTACAAGTGTGAACTTTTGAAAAATAAATTTTAAAATTTTCATCTATTCATTCACTGATTTTAAAATGCATCTATATTTATTTTACAGCCTCACAGGAATTGTGAATGAAGTGTCTGTAGGACTGTAGTATTATCTCCTTACCTCTCCCCAGATACCAGCGGTGTCATGAAGGTTGTGTTTATGATAAGACAGCTGCCTGATGCAGTTGTTGACAGCAACACTGCTCTTGCCAGGTGCCATGTCCTCCTCAGACATCTCTACCCAGCCCAGGGAGCGCACTGCAAAACACTGACAGTGCAAATATGCAGCACATTAGCACAAGACAGGACTACACAGGAAGGTCGAACAACAAAAAGAGTGGAAAATTTTGAGTCTATTGCCCCCCGCCCCCATTTACACTCATATAGTTGTGTGGTAACTAAAACAAAATTCTTGTTTGGTTTAATGCTATATACAACATAAATTTAATCTTTTGGCTTTGCTGCTCAACCTGCCAGAAAATACAAAAAAAAGCTAAACCAATACACTTTTCTATGTGTCCAAGTTGGAAAGAGTAAGGGTTTATTTTCTGACAAGAGAAACTATAAGTCAAACTTCATTCATCAATACAAGTTAAACTTTATTTATCATTGTTCAAAACTTTCCCCATCTGCATTTTTCCCATCTCAAATGTTTCAGAGCAGGTTTTACCCCACAGGGCAGCAGCCATGGATCAGTTCTGATGTCAGCCTTAAGCCTCAAATCACTAAACATTACAAAGTAAACACAGATTAAACACTGATTTACCTTAGTTTCTAAATCTGTGCAAAGTGGAGCGAGTTTCTCTTCTTCCTCAGACTGGGAGCAATTGTAACTGCAGTAGAGAGAATGACACAGGTCATTGACAGACACAGAAGAAAATAAGTGACAGTTTACTACTTTACCACTAATACTAGCTACTAACTCATTAATAAGCTTAATCAGCACATACTTGAGGTTGATGGATGCATAGCGTAGAGTTGCCCCTTCAAATTCCTTTAGACTCTGATCAGATGCAACCTCTCCCTCCTCCTGAAGATACAGATAAGAAGAAAAACAGTGGACAAAAAATTTCAGCTTATTCCAGCTAGAACATGTTCACTTAAGAAACATTTGTTCTAAATAAAATGCTCATTATTGATAGAGACATTTAAAGTTGTATTCATTCAAGTGATCAATTTGTTCAAAATACTCAACAATTTCCTAGTGGCAATATGAAAATGTGGACAAAATCATCTACCCTGTATCTCAAGTTCACTCAATTACATTTCTGACATGACTTACCTTCCACAGTTCCCCTTCACCAGCTCCCTCTTCTGTGCTTGATAGCTGAGCCCAGGATTCCTGGCAAATATAACAGGAGATATTACTCTCTAGACTTACATGACATTGCCTCTATCCTCGCAAAATGTGCTTTAGACCTCACCTCAGGCTCCTCACAGGGTGTAGTCTCCAGGGACATAGTTGAGGACATCATGGAGTCGCCGACTTTACCCAAGGGTGAAGGAGGCTCCCACTGGGTTGTGCCTGTAGGGATGTGCCAGTAGTATGTGCCCGATGTATCTCGCACCCTCATCCATCCTGAGGGCAGATCAGTGTCTGTCTCAAAGGCACTGGAATCCCAAAAGGACTCTGGAAGGTAGAAGGCAAAAGAGATTTGCTGTAAAGGGAAAATGTTTGTTTAACAAGGAAAAAAAAAGACTCCAACCATTTATGAAGGGACAAGAACAAACAAGGACAAAAAGCAGAATGTGAAGAGTATGCAGTTAATGCTGATGATATTGAGAGTATTCCTAAAAGTAATTACATATGGTGTCTTAAAATCAGATCTATTGAAACAATAACTCAATTAAGTCAATAATACTACTATATTAATACTATATACTGATAAATAAAAAGGCTGCACTGTCATCACTGACCAAATGTCTAACCTGACTCACAAAATCAATACTGCACAAACAATGTGCATGGAAATTGTCTCCATGCACATTGGCACATGCACAAAATGCATAATTTTTAGTTATTTAGTTCAACTCAACCAGAGAGATCAATTTTTTAATGATATATTAATAAGAAAAAACATCACAGATTTAAACTTATTTAAAGATTGTTGGGGTATTACGTATGGTTTTTGGCTCATTCTATGATGATTATATGATTAAGAAAACAAGATGCATACTAAAGACCTTTGCACATCATGTCTAAGACAGCCTGAAGGTCTGTGAACACAACCTTTTTCACAACACACACAGTATAATATAAAGAAACAGAACGGAAAAAGTGAATCTTCCAAACATGCCAACTTTTATCTGTAACAACACCCTTCACTATTTGCAAACAGTACACAACCATCTAACAAATGGTTTATAAGACACCTTACTAAAAAGCATCTACTGAGACATTTTAAGTCTTTAGTCATGTAGAGTAATGAGGGTAATTTGTCAGTAAATATACTTTCAGCAAAGGCATATTTCATGTTAATACAACAGTCCTGTCAAGGTCCGGAATTAAGTTTGTAATCTGTATGTCAGTTACTAAACAACTAAAAAAATGTACAAGCTAAATAATTTTTTAACCAGTCATAAAGCTGCAGAAGATACCACATCATTAAAAACTCTCCTCAACCCCCTATCTGAGTAGTGCAGCTGCTCATTAAATTTTCTCTAACCTGTTCTTCCTCTATGCTCTTTATTTTTCTTTTTAGGTCGAACTTGCAATATGGTGCCATGTTTTTGCAGACTCTCCCAAAAGTTTATGAAAATACCGTGTCTGTGGTCTCGGCAGGGTAAATACTTTGCTACTGTAAGAACAACTGTAGTGACATTGAACAACAAAGGTCAATTTTGTGTACTGCTTTTCGTACTAATGAACATTATACTAATTAGTTGGTTATCAAGTTTTCCTATTTCAGCATCTTACCAATGGCAGCTGACCTGAATTTGATTTAATCACTAACATAAATTTTTACTCGCTTCTTCATTTTTTATTTTGTACGGCTTTTTTATTTTTAAATGCATAATGTTGTCTGTACAAGCTGTCACATCCAACTCTTGGTATACTCATCTTGTCATATGTGGCATTACACCAAAATCATGAGGTCTAAACATAAACTCCATATACTTCCATTTACCTCTGTTGCCATTTGGAGAGCTGTCAGCGGTATTGTCCTGAGACAGTGCAGGCCAGCTGGACTCTTCATCATTTGGTGTCCCGTTCATGTTGGAGAACAGGAGGCAGGCATTTCTCCCCACAACACTGCCCTCCCTCTGAGATTGCACATTACCCTGCTCCTCTGCCACTCCTCTGGTATCACCTGATGTCTCTTCTTCGTCCTCTGATTTCTTTTCTTTCTCTTTGCCATCTTCTTCTCTCTCTTTATCTTTTGCTTCTGTAGACTCCAGGGTGTCGATGAGAAGTGGCTCATTAAGGATGTTCTTGGACTCCTCCTGGCTAAGACCAGGGGTCATTGTTATTTTGGGAGACTTGGTCTGCTCCTCGTTTCCTTGTTGTTCCTCCTGATTGGTAGTCTGTTGAGGGAAGTCTTCCTTATTCCCATTCTCGTTGATATTGCAGTTGTGGTCCTGATCCTGCTTGTTCTCAGCTACTTTCCGCAGCTGGTTCTGGCCCTCTTTGACCCACTTTGCATTGTTGCCTGTGGACTCCTGGTCGCACCAGTGGCTGCTGTCGTTCAGCTTGTTTTTTAACTCGTCATCTTGTTTTTGTTTATTCACAACATATGACATGTCTTCATCATCATGGCCACCCATGGTAACTTTCCATGCAACAGCTATAATGACAAAAATAAAAGTTGAGATTTGTTAGCATTATTGCTAGCGTGCTAGTTAGCCAGAAGGCTAGCATTTAGATTCATTGTGGGTATCAGTCAGGGGCTCTATTACTTGCCAGCGTTTGCGGAAATGTACAATGGATGCTGGCTGCAAGTATATAGTAGCATAGCCTATGTTATAATGACTAAAAAATGTGATTTGACTATATAGCCACAAGCAACGTAGACATCTGGAGTTTGAAGTTAGTTTCTCGATCGTTTATTCCGGGTCGACAATTGCTGCGGTTACTTTCACTCATGGATTTGTCTGACGAATTTGAAACGTACTTCAACAACCTCACCTTCCATTTGCCAACACGTCCCTTTTCTATTTTGATATTTTGCTTAATATAGATCCGGTCAGTAGCTCTACTCAACCTCTTAGAATCAGTCATCTTATTCTTGGCTAAAATCCGAATTGTAAAACCAGACTGCGTTCCAAAATACTACAATATCAATCGGGTGCCATCGCCGCAGCTGGAAATAACGGGAGCCATTCGCCATCATCACCGTCGTCATTTTGGCTAAGCTAATGTTAGCTAAACGGCTCGCTAGCTAACGTCTTCAAATAGAAAGATTCAAGCAGGCTAAGTGACAGTAATGTATCACGCTTATGTAAAGAATATCGACTTACCAGCTCCACCAAATCCCCTGTTGTCGAAATAGGCTAAACCGTGTCTGCTAACTACATATTTCCATGAATCGTGAGGGCTCGCTTCGTTTCTAGGTGGTGTTTTCTGTCAGCGGGCTCGACTAGTGATGGAGGGCGAACCTGCGTCACGGATTAACGTCACGGGCAGATCCCAATGCTGCCACTCAGGCAGAGAGCAGGAGAGGAACCGGTGAACTAAAAAAGGCTGCTTAAGACTGTTTTTGGACATACTGATCCGGTGCTACTTCTTTTCACGTTCCCGGGACTGCAGTCATTTACAAAGCATGATGCAAAGCTACAGAGTCAAAAACAATGAGCAATCTTTGGGAACGTGAGATATTTAAGTTTTGGGGGAGCTGGTTGAAAAAAAGGGGGGGGGGGTATTTTGATTTTATTTTTGGGAGGGCATTTTTTCTAAGCTGGGAGTGGATGGAAATTTAATGCGCTTGTTGTACCTGTCAGTGAGCTGCCGGTTGCAGCCACTAAGAGGCCCTTGCCAAACACGCTAAAAAGTGGTCATTCGTGCAGAGGTGCAGATAAAGGACTACAGAAGCCTAGAACGGCCATGACCTTTTTTCATTCTGTTGTCTCCAGATCGGGAAATAATCATCTCATTATCACGGGTTAACGGCCTGTTACCTCGGGATACTTGAATAATGAATGCCTGGCTAGTCTTCTCCTTAAATGAGGGGGGGCTGATTTTGAATTGTAGGCCTATCTTTAACAGAGAGACAGGTTTATGCCTGTGGCCCCTTACTTTTACGGACGAGTCTCTGCCACATATAAAAAACTTTTAGTCTGGTTCCCCTGGGGCATTTTCTGAATATCAAATAATTGTGTTTTCAAACCGCATTTTCATTGACATCTAAATCATCCATCTCTAACGTCTGGAAAAAAAATCTGTACAATGTCCAAGAACGGACGGCCTGCAGGCGAGAGTAAAAATACTCACTACACTTGGCTGATGGTTTATTGTAAAGTGAGGAACCAATGATACTTATTTAATATTTTTAAATATTTAAAGGTCAAATGTTTTAGTAATGTGTTTGGAGTAATTTTCTGATTTAGATGAGTAGGCTAACTTTAATTCACTTATGAATACATAGAACACTGGAGACAGAATTTCTTATAAAATATTGACACAAGATAATGAAACTAATCAACTAGGACTACAATTTTGAAATGAAGTTTGACATTCTCACAAAAATAAGGTACTGTACTATCTCAATAATTAAAAGTTCAATACAATTTTATTACCAGGAGGGATCACTTTCATATAAACTGTAATCACTTATTATAGATACAGCATAGGGCCATTACAATTTCAGCCATTTTTTATTTTTGATATAAAACATTTTTACCTTTTTTCCTCTTTTAACCAATAAGCGTTTTAATACTTTAGAAAAATCACAAAAGGACTATAATGCACAGAGGTAAATATCAACAGTTAAATGATATTAGCCTGATTATGATTTTGCTTTGTATTCCTGATTTGTGGAATAATTCATTCAGAAATTGTTAGCTTTGTCTATATTACTCCAAAATTCCCAGTTTCCAACATAAAGTCACACATTCAAGTTGCCCATATTTGTCCAATTTAATATAACTGTATATAAATACATACATTTTTATAAGTCATTCTTGATTTTGGCTTAAACCTGTGATTCAAGCAAGCTGGTGGAGGCACAGAAACAATGCAGGCAGACAAAACAACCCATGAGATTGATATAAAGTCAGAAGTCCTCTAGAGGATCAAAATACAACCCAGATCCCCAAAAAGTTGGGACCCTGTGTAAAACATATATACAAGAGAACACAATAATTTGCTTGTAATGTAGTTTGCATAAATAAAGGTGTCTTTTGCATAATAAATTGCATTATGTAATAATTAATTATATAAAGACATTATATTTGGTGTTTAACCAAATACATAGATTCTTGTAAATTTATTCTGAATTCTCAAAGGCCTAATTCACAAGCAGAGACAGGGCTTGGTTCAGTACTTAGTGAAACACAACTGTATAAATGGTATTAAGAACATCCGTAAAAACTGATTGTTTGCAAATGATTGCATATTGATTTTATTTATGTTTTACACAGAATTGCAGCTTTATGGGTGTCACGGTTTTGACAAAAATAAGTGAGAAAACAATATGATAGTTTGCATTATGGTAAATACCACCTCCTAATGCCCCAGTCACTGTTTGATGACAGCAGCTTTGAATTTAGCCATAAACTTGTGAGGAAAAGCAACCCTGTGCTCAATGAGAAAAAGATACAACCTCCGACAACCATGAAGAAAGGACAAATTTGTATGCAGTATTTGTTCTTGTCCCTACAAGGTATTACATGTTGGACTACTAAGATTTTAAGTACTCAACATGACAATAACACTTGAGTTAAGCGCAAATACTTACATACATATGAAACAGAGAGTGACCTTTTGTTTAAAAGTACAGCTAATAAACACCAAATCCGATTAGATTTAATGAGAATCATAGGGGGAAAAAATAAAAACAAACTAGATTACAGTAAAACATTTGAGTAACCTAGTCAGTTACATTGTATTATTACAGTTATCAAGAGAAGATCCCCGACCCTACAATGCATTTTGACAATAATTCTCACAAAATTGCAACAATCAACACTGACATGTTTGTTGCAGTGGAAAAAAAAGATTTGATGGCAGATTTATGTTTTTGTCAGCAGGTTGTACAGGATACAATTAAGTGACCAATGACAAGACAAGTAAAGCTCTACACATCACTACACAGCTAAGCTTAATGGCACAATGCAGCTGGTACTCTTATTGGCACCACTCGTTCACATACATTTTCTTATATGCTTGGTTTCAGACACCTGCCATGCTTGCCAAGTTGCAGACAGTTTGTTGCAAACAAATATACAAACTTTTTCCCCGCAGACAAGCTTTAAGTTAATACATTGTTTAACTGAGCCCCCATTATTGTTCCTTAAAGGGGAAGGGTTAAAGGTGAGCTCAATCCAGACACAAAATAAGGCTTTAAATCCACTGGCGCAATGAAGCAGACTGTCACGCTGACCTCCACAGGTTATTCAGACTGAAGAAGATTGTACTCAGTCCACTTGATTGATTACAGGTTAGAAATAAAACAGTCAACATTAAGCTCCTGCAGAGACGGTTTATCAGTGAATCAGTGGCACAGAGGAAGAAGACACAAACAAAAACCTTTATCAAATTGCAAAAAGAAAAAAAGAAAACAATAAAAAAGAAGTGACTGCTACTGAATTCGTGTCAGAAGCAGAAGCTAGAGTGGCGTTGAATGCAGCTGCAGAGTAAGAGTTTAAGGCAATACTGGTAAGCACCTCAACACCATCTGGGGTAATATCCGGTTCAGTACAGGAGGGCAGGGGGGACGTTCACTTGTCCTGCATTTTTTCCAGGATTGGTACAATCATGTCAAATTTAGGCCTCTTTGCTGGGTCTTCGTTCATGCAGATCTTCATGAGCTTGCAAATGTGGGGTGAGATGCCAGGGGGTATAGTGGGCCTCAAACCCTCCAAGGCAACCTAAGATCCAAATACAGATTAATATAATGATATTAAGACGTTTGAAACTGTAAAATGAAATTTTCTGAATGCATTAAAATCAATCTATAACAACTGATTTTGCATCATGCGTTTACTACTCAGTTGATAACCTAATGAGCCAAAATGTGCTCACCTTCATGCCGATTTCCATGTTGGACAGGTCAGCATATGGCACTTCTCTGGTCACCAACTCCCACAGTAGGATAGCGAAACTCCACATGTCTGCAGACCGGCGGTTGATCTCTTCAGGCTTTTTCTGCAGGGCTAGCAATGACAAAGAGCAACAAGTGTGAGCATTAACAATAAACTACACAACAGGCACTGGCCCACCTCTACCTTCAAGCACTTATGGAGATTTTCTAATATATTAAACTCCAGTAAAGGAGCTTTGTACATAGTTTGCTGACAGTGTTAAAAATGATTACATAAATTTATTCAGTTATTCTATGTATGTAGTAAAACATTCATCCACTGATGGACAACCTTGATATTGTACCTTATGTAAAATATTGTGACAAAGTCTTGGCAAAATGAAAATGAAAACTGATCAGAAAACTTTCTGATGCAAGACTGTATGAAGTGCAACTAGAACTGTTGTACACAAGTACTTACGAAGTCATTCTATAAAATCTGATGTATTTGGTTTTGCTGACTTTGTTAGACTTGCGTCTTAAGATAAAAGCAATCTCATAATACACTCAAACAGTGAACTATTAAAGATATATATCATTCTATTGTCTCAGCAGTACCAGAGGGCGACAGGCCTCTGAGACTTTTTTATCTAAATGATCTCAAGCTCCTTTTCCTGCAAAACTATTATTTCCATCTCTTCCAATAAGTGACACACTATACACAAATATATTGGCTATGCATAAATCATGATCTACATGTAGCTTCTGTTTTCCGCACATGCTACTGAAACAGGAAAAACAGTGTTTATCCATCTTGCTGGTAAAATGTTCATTCCTCTTTCCAGCCTTTGTTATAGATTTTAATGTAAGAAAGACAAAGGCGACCTTTTTGATGATTTAAAGGCTAGTTGCAATACACTTTAGCTAAACCTCTGCATTACTGCCTTATCAATAGCACCACTCTCTGTGCTCACTACCCACGCTCCCTACCCACTATATGTATACTGTATGGCTGTTTCTATGGTAACTGGCTGCAACAAATTCCCTGTATCTCACACAATCACTGCCATCATGCTTCATACACAACCTAAAACCTTTTCTGTGGGTTGCTGTGGTTGTTTGCATCCCTGCTGCAAAAGTTCCCTGGTTATTTTAATACTGTGTAATCGCTTTATGTTTCCAACTAGGTTTCAGTGTATGTGTCTCTCAAATCAGCTGCATATTACATTTAGTTCTGAGACGGTCTGGAGTTCCCTGCATCCATCATTCATGCTGGAGCTTGAGTGGCTCCAGCTGTCACTTAGATCTGAGCTGTATGAGTGATGCCTACCCTCAGGGGCTACCCATGCAGGCGAGTACATCCTGCCAGGACACTGGAAGGAGAACTTGACGTCTGCCATGCTGATCCTGGCTGTCATATCTTCATCTATCTGTGGAAACAAGGAGATGTCTTTGGATCTTTGGAGATGTCACTTTAAACTGTGACAAATATCATTTCCTTCTTGTGCAGTTTTCTGTTTTGATATGACACAATTTCTTTTGATATGTCAGTCATCATATATGAAAACTGCAAACAGTTACAATCCTGAAAGCTATGATGAAACCACAGCTTCTTCTTACCATGACACTCTTGCTGTTGAGATAGTGGCGAGGGATCATGGGTTCAAGTGTGTGTAAGAAGGCCATTCCACAAGCGATGTCCAGAGCAAACTTGACTGCCTGCGTCTGGTCCACAACAAAGTCTGACAGCAGGACGAGTGACAAACCAGAACACGTTTCAGCCACTCTGACTTTCAATACTTTAACAGGCTAACAGTGATATTGCTAATGCACAAAAAGTGATGGAAACATAAAAACAAATGTTTAAGAGCTATAAATCACAATCCCTGCAAGTCCCCAAAAATGGTGACAAGAACAGATTTTGTGACTGGAGTAAAAGTACTCACTGGTGCCTTCATGCAGCACGTTGTAGAGGGAGCCATAAGGCATCCAGTGTGTGATGATGATAGGGTGAGGGGCAGGAGGAGACTGACATGCTCCCAACATGGGTAGGACATTCGGGTGGGAAAATATCCTGGGATGAAGCCCAAGAAGGAGGGAGGGAGGGAGGAAGGGAGGGAGGGACAGAGGAGAGAGACAGATAGACAGACAGACAAAAAGGCAAATCCACAGAGGATTTGACATAAACAGACAGTTTGTGTGAGATGCAACACACCCAAAAAGAAATAATACAAAAAGTTTGGTTTGACACAATGCAAACAGACAAATGAGTGACCACAACAGCACAGAACAGAAGGGCTAAAAAAGGCAGGATTAAACACTAACCTGAGTTTGGGATACTCCTCATTGAAGTCTCGGCTTTTCCTTGTTGTCCAGTCTCTAACTTTAAGAACCTTAACAACAATTTCATTTCCTTGCCAGCGGCCTTGCCACAGCTACCGATCAGACAAACATATAGAAAAAGTTAAGAGAATAACCTTCAAATAATTATCAGCAACTCTAAAATAAAAATAACAAAGTAAAAATGACAAAACGTTTACATGAAAGTACCTCTCCAGACTGGTTTTCATTTATTTTAGCCAGGAGGGAGAGCTGCTTGTAGTCAATGCCTGCATGTTTGTTCAAAGTGCCATTTCCTGAAAAACACAAGAATGAGGCGGAATCATGTTAAAACTTAGACAAAAGCTGCATTATTCAGGTGAAATTTAGCACAACACTATGTGGAAGGAAAAACAGTGGCAATTACAAACATCACATTAAGACTGGACAGAGGAACATTATGGAACATATCTGGAACATTTTCCCCTTTCATGCAGCACCAAACCAACTAATGGAAACCGGTCAGCTTGTAAATTGGTTTATGGGTTTGTGGGACTCACGGGGTCGAGTTCTGGTGGTGCCTTTCCAGAATGTGTCCTTGAAGGGAATTTTAGTCAAGTTCTGTCCCATTTTCTCAGCTTTGTCTGTGTGGTAGTGAGACACAGATAATATTCAGTTAGAAACTGAACACTGCAACAATCAAAAATGCATCTAAATCTGCTGGAATGAGGCAAGTGAAGATGGGGGCTCAGGATACCTTTGAGGAGTTCACGAAGGTGAGGTTTGGCTTTGTCCAGGGGAGTTTCCCCATATTTGTTGCAGATGCTCACCTGGGCCCCATTAGTCACCAGGTCCTGAGGCAAAGCACAAATTAATGATGGCATGTTTCAAATTTTTATCATTAAGTCAACTACAGAAAAACAGACTGGTTTCAACTTTTACACCACCAGGGGGCACACTAACCTCAGCCACCTGGTCTTGGCCCCAGAAGCAGGCATAATGCAGTGGTGTGTTCCCATGTTCATTGGCTGCATTTGTGTCTGCTTTGCACTGGATCAGCTGAAAGAGAAGCCAAAAACAAAGGATTACATGCAACTCAAAGCTGGTCAGATCTTGTTTGGGTTGTACACACAGATGAGTGTTAATGTTGTGGACAAAAAAATTTGTTGGTTCATCTTGTGTCTTGTGGACACATACCAGATCTATTAGGACATGTCTAACATTAAACTCAATAGCTGCCTGGCATCAATTCTAAATCAGACACCCTTGAGCAAAAGCCGCACATTATGGAATCCATTACACTTTGTTACAAAATGTCCTTGTATTATTTCTTTAGTGATAAAAATTAATGTCTTTAGACAAAAAAAAATCTGACAGGTCACTTTGTGATTTGCTGTTTCACCAAAGAACCCTGCTGTTTTTCTCAGTAATATACCACACATATCACACTGCATATTATATGTTTCAAAATAGAGCAATGGATTACAAAACCTTTATACAGTACACACAGTAGAATCATGTAATGCAACTTAAAAGTACAAGGTGAAATCCTGCACGTGAGTGTTATTTATAGGGCATCAGACCTTGTGCAGACAGGCACAATAAATAAATGAGCTCTTGTGTTGCTGGTTGCTTTGCAGTGACTGACTGCAAAAATTGTGCAATCAAATGGTCAATTATTCAAACTTATTTTGGGGGATAAAACTAGACATAAAATATCCATCATCAATTTAACCTGCAGCTGATGTGCTGTCTATACTCTTTAGAACACATAAATGAGAATTTAATGAAAAGTTAATTGACTGTCTCTAAAACAAAGGATTTATAAACACATCTTGTGCCAAATGACTGTGCCAAATGACATCATAAATTGCTTGTTCTACACTTAACAACTGCAGTAGTAAGCAGGTTTTATAAGAAGTTTTGCAGAAACATTATTTTTTCCTCTACAGTGGCAATTTGCTTTCCATCCATTTTAAAACTGCTGATGGTGGAACGGCAAGAACAGACAAGACTTCTTTTTATGATTGCTCTTAGGATGACATCATTTCAGGTTTCATAATATCCGGGGTTTATTAAGCAAACTTAAAGAGATACAACCTCAACTTCAGAAATGCAGTGATGCTGTGTAGAACATACATAAAAACCAGAATGTGATAATATGCTAATCCTGTTTACATGTACTCAACTGAAAACAGTGCAAAGAAAATACATCTTTAGTTTACATTACAAGCTTCATAGAATTTTGTATAAATATGTTTATTTTGATTCAATGACAGCAAGATGATTCAGAAGGAATCAAAGCGATAGTCATTAGAAAGTTTATACTGTGGAGTTGGAGCAGGAATATCAAAGAAACGAATAAAAAACCTTTTCCAGCATCACGGTCTGCGTGTCCCAGTTTTCACATTAACCTTACCTTTCCCACAATATCGCGATGTCCATGGCTGGCAGCCAGGTGCAGGGGTGTGTCATCTCCACGGTTCATGACGTTAATACGAGCCCCTCTCATGATGAGCATGTCCACCACGCTGGTACGGCCCTCCCTGCATGCCCAGTGGAGAGGGCTGAAGCCGTGGTCATCTCTGCAGTGAGGGGGGGACGTTTAAAGTCAGCATGGGTTTCACAAAAACCTTCAGCACAGCAAAGATTTAGAATAACAGCAGGACGGGCAGGAAAAGTATAGAGGAAGAAGAACATATACCAGCAGCTTCAGCCCCTCACATCAAGTTTTTCCCTGCAAACAGCTCTGTGGTACACATGGCAAAAAGCCAAGAAGTACAGATCGGGGTTTTTTTAGACCGTATGTGTTTTGCGTTGACAATCAAAGTATCACTTTTCAAGCAAAGACAACAAGTGTGCATTCCAGCGAAAGCTGGGTGGTCAACATAAAAATACATATCAGTTAGAGCAGTTACAGTTGAAGGCCTAGTGCCTAACATACTCATTTCAGTCTCACCCAGTTGAAAGTCTATTAGGTACACCCATCTAAAACTAATGAAACTAAATTATGGTCGCATATTCCTGTAATGAAACTTTACTTTATAATTTTTTTGGCGTTAAGCTTCTGTTTGAATTGTTTTAGTGAGGTGTTGATTATCATCTTGGCAGTGTCAGTTGTTGTGCTGGTAAAATATCCTGTACCTCATTACACTGAGAGGTGTTTATAATATTATCTCTTCTTTATTAGGGTAGACTACATTTTACAAATGTGTCTCAGTAAAATGCAACAAATAACAAAGTTGAATCAACACCTTTCTGAAGCACTTCTAACACAAACTGGATGTCACAACATTCATGAAGATCCGATTTACATCCATATTGTTGTAATACACAGCAATGGTTTAGACTAGTTGTGTCCAACACCCAACTGGCAACTGTGTTTATTTATGTGATACTAAAGCGATAAGTTGCTTTAGAGTATTTAACATAACATCTGTACTTCTGTCATTCTTTTCTTAAAAAAAAAAGGAAGTTGATGTAACTCATATTGAGACAACAGCTAATAGCCCTCTGGCACTCATCGTTCCTCTCTGTCTCAGTAACACTGGCTGTGACACATGTAGAACAGTGGCCTTGATAACATGGCAGAGTGACTAATGGTGTACTCCTTGATGGGAAAAGAGATATGACTGAAAGATTAGTTCACAGTAACATGTGAGTGATAGAGGGTAAATCAGGAAAAGGAAAAAAAATACAGAAGCTAAACATCTGCTGCAGTCCTTTTAAGGTCCAGGGATATTTCCTTTAGCTGCGCTGCACACGCACACACTCCAGCTGCTGTGTGTGATTGTGTCATTCTTCATTTCTCTGCCGTCTCTGTCTGGCTGCGGTCACCTCATCTAGTGTGAAGTTTCCTCCCACATCTGAGTTTCTGCACTCCCTTGTCTTCTCATTCAAATCCATCACCTTCCTCCCAGCTTCACTCAAATCCCTTGACTGTATTAATGAGTTTGACTTTCCATACACGTTTCTTTTCCATGTGGGCTTTACTATTGTGCACAAGATACAGCACAGTCCTCCAGATAATAAAGTTATGTACTTGCTCTGAAATTGTAAGTAGGCAGACAGCATAATAACGTGATCTGAGAACTGAGGGAGTATTATGAATCTGCAGGAATCTGAACCTTTTGCCTGCCCCGACATCAATTCACTGGCTTGTATTCACACATTCTGCAGAGTTCTGCTCTGAGACCCTCAGTCCAACAACACACATCTCTCTGTGCATCTGAGTGACCTGCCGCAGTCACACCAGATCTGCTCTGTGTGCAGTTTCCTCTAAGACTAAAAGGCCTACAAGCTAATTAGACTCAGATCAGGAGAGAAAAACTCCCCACAGACTCACTTCTGTGACTTTGTTTGTTTTCTGTGTTAAGCTCCAGCAGAGTTACAAAGTTAATGGCTGTATTCTTTAAAAGTCAAGAGTGCAAACATGAACTGAATGATGAATGATATACCATTTTACTAAGATTACTATTACTGCAATAAATAAATAAATAAATAAATAAAAGTAAGTAAGTAAGTAAGTAAGTAAGTAAGTAACTAAGTAAGAAAGTGAGTAAGTAAGTAAATTGTAATAATATTTTTCATTTAATTCCCTTTTTCAGTTCTCTATCAAACACTGTGGTCACTCTCTGGTTTAAGCCTGTCCTTTGTGAGAATTTTCTGCTGATATATAATTACTGATTATCTTTGAGTTTTGGTCTGTAGGTTGGGAAAAATACCAATTTAAAGACCTCATAATTCATAATTTGACATTTTATAAAATAATGATGGAGGAAAAACAGCAATTTAATCACTGATAGAAATAATCAGCTGCAGCTCTGCAACTAATAGACAAAATCAAAGCAGCTCTGCAGCCAGTAAATGTGAACTGAGGATACAGAATATGTTGTTTTAGCTGTACTGTCTGCCCATGTGCAACACTCCAACTTCAGAAGACACAATAATCAAATTACATACTTTATAATCCATTTTACTGTGAACATAAATGAGAAGCAAAGCTAAACTAGTATATGCTTATCTAAAAAAACCCAAAATATAATTTAGCCTCATTAAATTACATTTTGCTTACTTCCTTTGCAAGCACACTTCGCTTAAACTCAGCAAGTGATTGGCCTTTATCAAAATGAAATTATATTTAAAAACAAAGGTTGCAATTGCAGTTTGATATTTAAAAAACACAACAAGTAATCTTTTATTTTTTTTGTTCTGTTTTTGTTCTGTTGTGTAAATATAATGAGAAATTCTGCACATTTTTCCTCTATTTTTTCTTGTTTTTTTATTTTTTAATGTGACATTTTGTACAGACACAAATATTGCATAGATAATTTTTTTCTAACATCATTATGCTTTAATTGGTAAATGGCTGATCATCATTCATCATAGACAAAAGTAACTGCTGAAAATGTTTTTATGTATCAAGTAAGGCTTAGGCGTCTGGTTTCCCCGCATGTCTATCTATTCAGTGCCCCTTTTTATAGGAGAGATTTTCCCTCTAAGCTAGCTTCATCCCCACAATCCAAAGACACTTGAGTGCCAGGGTTTTCTCCTGCTCACTCCCTCTGCAGGGCTGTGGTAATTTATTTCAGGCACTTCCACCTGCCAACAGTGCTCAGTTTGGCAGATAGAAAGCCAGAGGAAGAGCCCCTGTCTGCACCCTGTATGTTCCCCCCCCAACATCCCCACCAGGCCATATTACAAACCTCAGATAAAGGAAAATATATTCACGGAAACATCTAAAAGACAAGTAGGCCCAAAGAGGCAGAACTGACAAGTTTTACAGAGACTTTATGTGTCTGTCACTTCTGCAGTTATGTTCTTAAATTGGATTAACAAACTTTTCTAGGATTTTTTTTCTTTATTCTGAGACTTTATGAAAAGTTCGAGCAAGATTTAGAGCTCTACAAAATAAGGTTGAACATAGTGTACGAGAACCGCATAATAAACAGAACTCAAAGGGTAGAAATTCTCAACAGTTCAGCAACTGATTTGGCAAAATTTACATTCTTTTTTTGTAACTTATTCAATACTAATGCATCCACGATCAATTCATAATACAGCTAAACAGAGCCAGAAGTTGTTAAACCAGACAATCTCTGTTGGCTGATTCACAAACCTGCCAACATTATTTCTTCTGAAATCACCACTAGCTGCTTCAACAAGCCTCTTCACCACTGTCTGCTTGCAACAGTAACCACTGCAGGGTAACAGGCTCATACTACTGGCCCCACCACAGAGGTTATATATAAAATCAGCATTCACACTGTGAAAACCAAGGAGCCTCAACCCCCTAAAAACATGGGAGACACAAAGAATGAAAAGCAAATGTTCTGCTCAAAGTGTTATTCCCCCATGTACAGGGAGTCTTATGGATGTACATTTTGATGAGGCTTAAAAGAGACAGCTATCAAAGCCACAATCACACTCTCATAGGCCAAAGAAAACACAAGAGCTTTGAACTCAGCCTTCTATTGGAGACCAAACAACACAGATGGGGTACTGTGAGGAATGGAGGTCGGCACAGAGCCTCACACCTCTTTAACTTGTAATACGAACTATTTTGATACAATTGCAACAAAAAGTTGTTTTAAGCATTAATCTGTCAACTATCAAATAGGCAGATAGCTGCCCAAGTACTGATGGGATCTGCTCAAGGTTTCTGCAGTTCAAAGGGGGTTTGTGCAACTGCCACCAGGTGCTTGACCATGGTGAAAACTGTTGGGTCTTTGTAAACAGTATTATAAAGAGCACAATCTAGACTTCTGTTATAAATTGGCACTTTACAAATAAAATTGACTTGACAATTTTCTACGTTAATCATTTGGTTTATAAACACTAAGAATAGTGAAAAAACACAGACATCAAAATTTCAAAAGATAATATTGTGTGTTCCCCTAATTGATTAAAATGTAAGATGAGGAAACATGTCTGCATATTTGAAGTTGTAACTTAAATGATAATCTCTCTTTAAAATAGATGCAGATCCAGTGTTCTGCCAACTAACTAATTTAGAGTTGAACTGACTAATTGAGTAGTCAACCATAAAAAAAAAGCATACAAAATTTACAATGACTATGTTTACATGGGATGCAATAATCTGACTATTGACCTTGTACAATATTTCCAGCGAGTTGTTTACATGAGTTGCTCATAGAATCATCCATTCATATTCCCGTTCACATGTTACACAGAGTAGTCTGATTAATGACTCAGGAAATGTACGCCCACCCCCACATCATATGTCCAATGTTCTCTCTAGATTTGACCTGAAACAGGAAGTCAAACAACAACAATGCAACAGTCAAACATGTTGCCACTGCTTCACCTTTTGAGTTTTTATTTTCTAATTTTTCAAAAATTTCAAGCTGCAAACCTGCTGCAAGAAACCAGAGTTTGCACCATCAAGCAGTTCGATTGCCTTAAACTGTGTTGTTATCGCGAAACACTGCAAAAACTCTGAAAGGACGGCATTGTGGGATTGAGGTGTGTACATGTGTACAATAATGCCACTAAAACTGGAAAACACCACATCTTAATTCAGTTATTGCTTACTTGATCTCATTTGGAATAAGGTAATCAGAAAATGCTGTTTACATAGCAGTGTCTCATTCAGAGTATTGTCTCAATATGGTTAATATCGCAATATTGGTGTCCGTGTAAACAAAGTCAATGTTCATTTTACGTCTTTTTGTAATCAAAAACACCACACATTTAAAATTTAAACTTAAATGTGAAGAGTTGCTGCCTTTCTTGGTGATATGTGACACTATACTGAATATCTTTGGGTGCCTTGAGTTTCAGATGAACCAAGGAATCTCAACAAATCACCTGAGCAAAAATGAAAAATGTCCATTATAGTGTCCTCACATTTGTAGAGAAAAGATTAAACTATTTGATCATATTATAATTTTTAAGTAACAGTCCATCACAGCCCTAATGAACTGACTTATTACATGACTTTGAAATCAAATAGTTCTATAATTTTTTAAAACCACAAATTATTTTTAACTCAAAACTATGATTTGCAATTTAATTATGCACCAACTTGCAAAGTTCCACCGTTACAAATATTCAAAGAGGACCGGAGATGATGACAATGCTGTAAACATTTAGGGGCATTTGCTTCAAACTTTGCAATTAACTCTTCTGAACTTGGAGGAAATGCAGGGGGGAAATGAGTGCAGCTATCTATTACCACTGGGAGACGAACACCGGACACACACATAAGTGGAGGAGGGGAAAATTATGTGCTCTGCTACAGCTTTCTGTGCATTTCTCTTTTGAAAACGTCATTATTTGGCCACACATACACATACACACATACGAACACACAAACACAAACACACACTGACACACAGACACACACACGTGCACACACACACACACACACACACACACACACACACACACACACACACACAAAGATTCTCTGTCTTTCTTGTCACACATAACTCTTCTTGTCCTGCCCCACTACAATAATCTCCTCCCCCTCTCTTGTGGTATTTGGTAGGTGGTAGTCGGTTCCCTTGAGGCCTGAGTGTTATTCCTTGTAAGGAGATTCAGCGTTCCACTACTACCCTTAGTGCAGGCGTTATATCAATGTAAACACACTATCATCGTGGAAGACATATTCTGATTGGCTGGGATTTGGTGTGCTTTACTGGAATAAAGGCACATTCCGTAAAAAAAATGAAAAGGCAGGAATGAGTGTGTTTCATCAACTGGGAGGAGATATATCAACCATGAAAGGGAACTTGACATGCAATCAGCTAATGGACCACTGGTTCAGTCACATGCAAGGGTGATAGATCCACTCTGGATGATTGCAATCATACAGGTTTGAAAAAAACAGGAAATTTTAAGTAAATAAAAGAAAAACAGAGCAAATCTACATTGAATGTATACATTTAAAAAGAGGGAAGCAAATGTCTCTTATTTCTGATAAAATTTGTTCAGTTTAAAATGAAAAAAAATTACAAAACTGCTAACTGGAAGGACAATTTGACATCTTTTTTGTTCTGACTTTTTGTAAAATTTCTCCAAGGTTCTTACACTTTCAAATTACTTTTCAGTTACTAAGCTATAACCAAAGTATAAAGGTCTTTTACTCTTACAGCAAAAACATGTCAAACAAAAAAAAACTCGACACTGACTGAATATCAATTGACTCTTTGCAACCAAAATTGAAATGCACCTCTTTGTGCCTCAGAGAGCAATAACACAATTCTGTGCTTTCATATCACTTTATCAATGACATTATGACTAGGTAAGACTTGTTCACCTCTGCATGTTATCAGAGTCACACCTCTTAACAAAATCATAAATCAATTGCTCAACGTTATTTACAAAAATGATGCTGCCAAATTACTGGCAGAACACTTCATGCTCAACTTTGCAACAGTACAATAGAAAAAGGAACTTTAAAGTTTAAGACAACTACTGGAAATTTCTTAATAAAGGCAAAAATGTCCCTTGCTAATGTCACACTGTCACCATAGTAACCATCAGACAGATTTTTGCATAATAAACATGTCAAGTCTTACAGAAGCCTGCAGTATTTTCTGTAAGTACATCTATCCTTTTCATGCCTGTTAAGCCTAAATTTAGCTACAGCTACAACTGCATGTGACTAACAATTACAGCAGGTTTCCTGTCCGGTGAACATCACACTTTTGGATTACTCTACTAGCATTGTGGACATAATCATCTGCCCACAAGGAAATGGGTTCAATCACAGGCCACAATCTCACTAGGGACTGAAAAGGCGGGCTTTTGGCCAGCAACAGAAACTGGACCTGAAATTCTGATTCACTGTAACCAGCATCACAGATTCATGTTGTGACAAGTCTCGAGCAGATTTAGTAAAACTATGCAAAAGGAATCATTGGCTGACATATAAAGACACAAGATAGGAAACCTCCTTTGAAAAAATAGAGATTAAAAAGTGACAAGCTAATAAGTGTGATATGGTCAATGTAATACCATTATTAAATATGGCAAAACAGTGATTATTTTTTTACATTGATCCAAATACATTAAAAGTTACCAGTTTTGCTTAGGAGTGTTTGATTGTGTCATTTTAAGTCCCACTGTGAGTAACATATCACTAAGAAGAAAAGAATACATTCATTGAAAAAACCTCAACTCACCCTTGATTGAGGTCATTCTCTGTATTGTCCAACCAGAGGCGAACTGCTACTGCATTGCCTTCCCGGCACTGCGTAAAGATATCATCCATTTTGGCTCCTGTATTCTTCTTTTATGGTGCGCCCGTGGAAGTAGATGCAGGACTTAACTGTGACTGATGAGAGAGGCAACCCGATGGGTTTAGCAGGGTCCTGGCCAGCATCAGTTCCTCATTTGGGACAATGAGGGACACAATCAGAGAGGCTCAGTGGCAATCACACAAGTGCTGAAAAATGGGACAGAAAGAGGGGAAGTTAACACTTTAACATTGTTTTAGTGAGTCTGGCCTCTTTTTCAGACAGGTAAATCCTCTCTCAGACAATTCTGTTGTACAAACATAAAAATTAGAAAGCTACTACTGAGTAATCTTCTCCATCTCAGTAAGACAGGGTGAGTGTGCAGTTTGTGGCATTGTGACTCACAACACTTGTCTGTGCACAGCACCCTGTTAACCAAGATAAAAAATGTTCTATTCTGTACCATGCTAAATTCTGTACTTCCTTAATATTTCAAAGAGAGGTAAAGCATGATTGATAAAGTAAATAGTCAGTAATTTGACTGATAATATGATTTTTGAGCTGTAGAAGACATTTTTGTACAAACAATAAATGAACAGAGAGAACTGATCATATTTCCCACAATCTGAACTGATATCATGACTTGTTGACTCACTAAAAGGTAAAACTAAAAGATACTGCCAAAAACAACAGACTGTGACAAGACAGGAGATAAGTGAGATCACGGTTTTGAATTTTAATTGAGATCACCATGAAATGAAGGAATGTATTTTAATGTCTGAACAAGTTAGGCACTCAAACCGAAAAAAGGACGGTATACCAACTTTAAATGCAATAAGACCATCATGCCATGAGTGTGCACTTTGAAGAATATCAGACCTGAACGTGAGGGGTAATTAAATGGGGATTTTCTCCTATTACAGTTATTTAAGGTAAACATTGCAACAACCTAAGGTTGGTGTCACAGTAATGACTCCTCTGATACAGTAATATAACTAGCTGAAATGCTATGGGGCTAACACAGAAGCTCTTTATTTTAGCTATCTGGTTATCTCTTCCGCTCCCCGCAGCACCAACGCCTGCTTTCATTACACTCGTTAAACTGTAAGTGACTAGATTAGCTTCACACATTAGCTGGCATCCTCTATTGACAAAATGAGACAGGCAGGTTTGGCTAACAGGCTAACCAAGTACCCTGAAGCAACGACAGTCTCCGTTTCTCTCATTTGACGCTGTCTTAACTGAGCTAACACTAAACAAACACTTTATCGTGGTTTAAGCAGGTCGAACTCACAATACATTTGGTGACAAACTTACCTGATAACTGTCAGGTTTTGCGGCGTAATGCAGTTAAAAAAGAACAGAGGTTAATTCAACGTTATATTGTTTCCAGTACACTGAATGCTGTGGGACGTCCACACCCTCACCGCCGCCGTACGTACGTGGTAACGTTGAGGCTATGGGCTATAGGAAGAGACTGTCCCGCCCCCTATAGGCGGTAGGGAGAACTGTCGGGAGTCAAAATATCCACCGCCTCAGGTCATAGTTTTAGCAAAAGCATCAACAAACCCCAGGTTATATCTATGTGTGTTGGAAAAGCACTCGCATCTTAATTTTTAAGTGTAGAACTACTGAGATACTGTAATAGGTATAAGTCTGGAACTCGGAATTTTAAACTTTAAAGGAAAGACTGATGAACAGAAAAAAACAATAGGTGTTACAGGTGATACGTATCAGCTGATAACTAATAGTTAGAAAATTCGTTTTTCCCATTACTAGTTTTCTGAAATTTAATGTTTAAAAGCTCAAATGGGTTAGGTTTTAATCTAATTAAATGTCCACAAATGTCTAATAATTGTGTCTTTGAAACGTATTTGCACTGACATCCAGATAACGTGCAGAACAGACATCTGTACAATGCCCAGGAAAGAGATATGAAAAACTTTAATTCTGGCTCCTCTGAGGACGTCTTCTGGATGTAGGATCATGTCTTTTTGGATGGCTCTTTTAGCTCAGTGGGCAGCAATGAAAAATCCATCTTCACCATGTACAAAATGTGACACAAATTAGGCTACTGCTGACATATGACCGGAATTAATTTTGAAATTTAGGTGAGTGTGGATAACTTAAGTGTGGATTTATGGCTCAGAATGCGAGAAAAAATCATTTTGAAGAAAACGTTCCTGAAAAATGATATTGTAAAATTCAATAATTTTTAAAGCAAAACAATAGGCTTCAGGTGAACAGAGGAAAAAATTGGCATCACCACGAAAACTTAATAACGGACTATCATAACTACGAAACTGTTGAACCATGAACTGTGCAAATTTTTAAGAACTTCATGTCCCTATATGCCATGGGTTTCTACGTCATCAACATGCGCCTGTAGTCCTGTTTTGCTTCCCCTTAGCACATGAGCCAGACCAACGTGGCTTTTGCCTTTGACAAGAAAATCCTGCAACAAGTAAATGTAACTAAGTGTTTGTTTAATAAAATTTGTTTATACAGTTAACGAAACCAGCAGTTTGACGAAAGGAACAACTCGGTTTTCAGATACGATCCTCTAAGTGAGTGAATTAGCAGAAGTAGCTCGGTGATCGAGACACAAGTGACACTGGTAGAGTAATTCACATCTCCAGCAGTGATTGACATTAAATTCAAACATGTTTATTGAAGATGAAGACTGGAATGATGAACAAGACGCGCAAGTCCTGAGCAAAACTGTCCTCAAATCCACGCAGAAGGCGACCAGCGGCACAAATGTCAAGGTAACAAATGAGTCCAGCTGTTTAGTTGTACTTAGATCAGACTGTATTCTGATAACACGTTAATAGTGTGAAATACATGGCCTTATTCATACTCAGGTGAAAAGTTAATGTGCTAATTTGCTCTATTTTAATACAACTTCAAGGTCCTTGCTTGTACTTGTGTGTTTCCATTTAACATCAATCTTTACTTGAAGCAACTACATTTCAGATAGAAATATTGTACTTTCACCTTCAATACATTTTATGTAAGAGCTAAAGTTAATGGTGTATTTTCAAATTAAGATGTTACATTCAAATAACCTGATCAGTCTATAAAATATGACCCGTGGTTAAAAATCAAACCAGTATAAGTACAAGAGGAAGTAAAATAAGATCCCCTCTGAACTAGTACTACATTAAAATACCTCTTTCACATTAAAACATAAATACCAGTTTGGGGAACAGTTGAGCATGGAAACCATTCAAGTGTTGCATTTATGTTGAACAAGAAAGGACAGTTTAAAAAAAAGTAAAAAACAAAAATATAAGAAAAAAGTATATACCTTTTTCCTTTTTGAGAAAACGGAATCATTCACATTACAATTTTAAAATGCTGTTTAGAGCATGAGAAGCCTTTAAAAGAAAGTGCCTGGTGACACTTCTCTGCCCAGTTTCATCCAGTTATTGTTGCCCAACATGCGGCTTCATGCATGAATTAAAAGAAAAATTTAATCTTCTGAATTATCTCATTAGACCAAAGCTGTTGGAAAGAAGAGCCTGCTGCGGACCCTGCAGACTCTGGGATCAGTACCAGACTGGAAGAGTGACAACCATCAGCAGGACAGTGACAGTGAGACAGAAGCAGCTCCATCACAAAGTAAGAAAAAGAAGAAAAGAAGAAAAAGAAGAAAGCAAGCAGAGACAACAGAAGAGCAGCAAGAGAATGGTGACTTGGATCAAACCGTTAAGGGAGAGAAACTTAATGTGAAAAAGAAGAGGAAAGACAACACATTTGGTGAGTAATTGAATGGTTAAATGTTCATTTATTTCAGAAACAGAGTAATTTTAATGCCACATGATTTATTTATTTCAGCAAAATAAAATCATATTAAGAATGTATTATCTCTTCCTAAAGGGGCCTCAAAGAGAAAAGCTACATCTGTGAGTGAAACAAAGGATAAAGAAATTATTAAATCTGCAAAGGTGGAGGGAGACAAACCAGAGAACACGGGGAAACTGAGCAGACAACAGTGGAAAAACAAAATGAAGAACAAGAGGAAATGTAAAAATAAATACAGACAGAATAAACCTGAGGAGGAAGTAAACAAAACAGAACTTGCAGAGAAACACAAGCCAAATGAAGAAGTCAAAACAGATTTATATAACAACAGCAACAGCAGTGAAAAAAAAATTCAGACCCCCCCTGAGAGAAAGGAAAAGGAGCGTAAACCACAGAAAAGGAAAAAGATTGAGGACGATGCTGACACGTCCTGTACAACAGGAACAGAGACAGTCAGACAAGAAAAGCAACAGATAAATAAGAAGAAAAACACAAAAGTTGAAAAAGGTGCAACTGATGGATCAAAACAGAAAACAGAGGAAGTTGAAGTGGAGATCACAGCCGATCAGCACCAGTCACCTGTGAAAAGACTGAAACCTGAGCTGAGCAAAGAGCAGAGTCTGAAAAGAGAAAAGCTCCGGAAAATGCTCCACAGCCAGGAAGTGGTCCGAGAGGAGAGTCCTGCAGAGACCAAAGAGCAGCCGGCGGTACCAGAGGAGGGGGTGAAACAGGACCGCTCTGCCTCCCTCAGGTCCCGCATGGAGCAGCGTTTGGAGGCGGCCCGTTTCCGCTACATCAATGAAGTTCTGTACAGCACGTCCAGCGGTGAGGCGAAGCGCATGTTCAAGCAGGACCCTCAGGCCTTCTGGATCTACCACCGGGGATACACGGCTCAGGTGCAGAGGTGGCCTGCCAATCCAGTGGACGAGATCATCTCATACATTCAACACAAGTGAGATATTCTAGGTTGATGTCATTCTGCACAGATTTAAAGTTTTTTGAGGAAAACCCTCAAGCAGACATTTCTAATTTGGACATTGATCATTTCAAAGTTCAAGGGTCCTCTTGTTTGCTTCTTGGTGCTTTCTACTGCATCTCAAGGGCTTCTTCTTCAAATGGAGCTGGCTCAGGTGTTTTCCTGTGACCTCAGAGTAAACTTTGCTCACCTGATAATAAATATGACCCTGAAACAGCGGCTTGAAAATCAGAGTCATTCGCATCACTTGAGCCAGCTCTATTCACTGGAGAAGACTGTAGGATGCTGTTTCAGGATACTGAAAGGAATTAAGTGGGCTGAAGAGTTTTAGTTGTCATTTTACATGAAAGACTTGAATGTCTCCAATAAGTGCTTGGTGTCTTATAGTCTAATAGTGGTACTGCCTCATAGTTCAGTCTTAGTTGTTTTACTCACAATGGAGCTATGATTAAGTACATTTTATTTAGACCAAAAATAATTACTGTGAACTAATTTTCCATTAATTTCCTGAATTAGTTTCTTTCTAAGCTGCAGTATCCCCTTAAAGAATTTTAAATGGGAGAGATTTATAAAGCACTTTTTCACACTCACTGACTGCTCAAAGCACTCAGCAGCACAAGTTAGCATTCACCCATTCACACATACATCCACGCAGAAGCTATTGTACAGGGTGTCATTAGGAGATATTTGGAGTTCATAATGCCCAAGGACAATTAGACATGTAGACAGCTGGAGCCAGAAATCACACCACCATTAGTGAATGATTAGTGGCCTTTTAGTGGTGATACCAATTAGTGAACAACTGCTCTACCTCCTGAATCACAGCTGAAACACTTAACGACACAGTGGAATACAGGAGACTGTGTATTGTTTCAGCTCAGCACCTGCATGACTAAACACATTGTGAACAGACAGTGGGCTGACTCATCTAATTCAGCAGGTGTATTAGTATAATAAAATAGTATAATAAAATGCATCGTTACACCCCTCATTTAGCTTCAGTCTGCTCTCAAGCCATTAACAAAGCCATCTGTTTACACCTCCAAAAGAATAAAATATCCCTCACATTTCTTCTGTAGGCAGGTAGTTATTTGTGGATCCAGAGTCAAAGACTTCTTGTCAGTGAGGAGTGATGCTTCATTTAGCTACAGAGACATGATGCTGTTGTCAATGTCAGCAGTGTCATATCTTATATGTTAATTAAAGGTGTCTTGACTTTGTCTCTTTAATTTCAGACCTTCCTCTCTGGTGGTCGCAGACTTCGGCTGCGGTGACTGTAAAATAGCGCGCAGTGTGAAGAACAAGGTGCACAGCTTCGACCTGGCGGCCACCTGTGAGCTTGTGACAGTGTGTGACATGGCCAAAGTGAGTGTGTGGTTTTTCTGTGAGTTTTATGTCCAGGTTCAGCCTGTGTGATTGTAGAAAATAAAACTCTCTCTGTGCGTGCAGGTGCCGCTACGTGATGCCTCTGTGGACATTGCTGTGTTCTGCCTTTCTCTCATGGGAACCAACCTTGCAGATTTTCTTGCAGAGGCTAATCGGGTCCTTAAGATGGGGTAAAACATGTTGAATTGTTTTGGTAAAGACATTGTAGCTTTGTTTTTTGTATACTACATGTCCATATCTCTTGCACAATATTTTTTATTATTACAGGGGTGTCCTTAAAATAGCTGAAGTGGCGAGTAGGTTTGAGAACGTGCGGAGCTTCATCACTGCACTGGCTAATCTGGGATTCAAGATGGTGTCAAAGGTGAGGCAACAAACCAGCGCCCTCTCCTTGCAAGCATGCAGGAGAACAAATTGCTATGAAACTGGCAAAAAAAAAGAAAAAAAAGAGAATTGAAAAAAGAAAGGCCCTCTTTAGAGCCAGTGTTTGGTTTGTCAATATTGGGCAACTATAGAAACATAACAATGCAACATCGGCAGAAGAAGAACCACTCCCTCTGTAGATATTAAAGGCTCATTCTGAGGTCATAAAAACACATCAGTCCTTATTTTTAAATGATTACACACTGATGAAAACACATCTATGAATAATCCATTTCTGCCATTTTACACAAATAGATCCTCCCAAATCCCACACACAGGACCTTCAACTAATGGCATTTTAAAAAGCAGCTTTAAAGTAATGGCCTTGAAGTCCTGTCATGTGGCCTTCTTGCCCTTACAGAAACTGCCCAGCTGCAGGCACAGCTGTACTGTCACAGCTGTGTCTAAAATTTTAAAATAAAATGGTAAGTTCATACCCCAGTTCTAAGAGTCCTAATGAAATTTTTAAAAATGGTTCATGCAAGGATGGAAATTTTAAACTTTTGTCTCCAGATGTACAGCTTAAATTATATATACAGAAATAAACAACATTTGTGTAAAAATATTTATATGTACATATATTATAATTTTTTTGACCTTTTTCAGAACACGGTTTGCTTGGAGGAGTTAGTTGCTGGCAGCTGTATCTTTCATAATTGATAGCATGTGGCTGTGGTGCTGTGAGCAGGAAACCTCAGGCTGAAAAGAATAGTAAGTAAACTGGTTTATTGTTCGCCACAAAGAGACTTAGTTACATTAATTCAAGGTAGATGAACATGATGTTAACAACTGGGTATAACAAGACTTTAAAGACATGATGGATGGTTGTCAAGTTGCTAAAATTCGCCTGCTTATGATAAATCTGCCCAATGACTGATTGAATGATAAATATTGTTTTCTCTTTCTTAAGGACACAGAGAACACTCATTTCTACTCCTTTGAATTAGTGAAGACTGGAGATGCTCCAGAAAACATCAAGAAATTTGGACTGCAGCTGAAAGCTTGTGTCTACAAGAAGAGATGAGTTCATGTGAGAGGACTTCACTCAAACCCTTACACAGAAAACCACATGAATTCCTCATGCTTTCCATACAGATTCACATGAGGTCACGTGTTTTTGCACATTTTAAATGCAGTTTACCTGTGAGAGCATTGTTTGTGATATTTCAGCTGGGTTTATCTGTTTTTCAGAGAAACAGATGTACATTTTTATCTAAATGTATTGTTTTCAACTGCTGCATTTTGAAACCTCTGTGACTTTTTTTTAAATATATAAATAACAAATTTGATCCGAGTTATCTGCGCAATTTATACATATTTTTCCTGTAATACAGGCCTCTGTCATCATTTACCATCACTGTGAAGGTGCTTGCAGGTTTCTTGTTTCTTGTTCAATGAAAAACACTTTGTTGTGTTTTGTTGACATTTAAACCTTCGCATATGTTTATATTAAGTACAGGCCACCTGTTTAGATTTATAAGAAAACATTTATGTAAATGTAAAGATTGTTCTGTCAAAAAATTCTGAAAAAAAAGCGAAAATAATTTTTTAAATGAATCTGTCTTGTGACTATATTGTTCACAAAATTTTTAGGAGCTTTGGTGTTCGTTTCAATTATTTTTTGTAGTAGAGTGCAGTGGTTCTAACAAAGCCTTTGTAAACTGACAATTGCTGTTTTATCATGAAATATTTTATTATTCCAAACCACTTCTCACTAACTTTAAGAGCAACTATATGTTTTGTGGATTCTGAGTGTAAACCTAAATGAAAACTGGAGTCTAAGGGGTTAATGTTGACTGAACAGTCATGACTAAAGCCTGATTCACTCAGCTGTGTTTAATCTTTTGCCACAAGGGGGTGCAGTGGTACTGCATCAGGATGTGGCTGGTTGAGCTCATGACAAGTCTGTCTGAGTCTGCATCTGGATCATTTACTGTTGAAGAACTTATTTATAGAGTCACTCTTGTTGTCACAGCAGATGGCTCTTGGCTAATTTAGGCGAAGGCATCACAAACACAGGGTGAAGCTTAAGTCACAGATGGGTCTGTCTACTATGTCTGGAGACGTGTTTGTTATAGTGCAGCCATTTGGTAGCAAACTAAACAATACAGAAAACTGCAAAGAAATTATTTTATTGATTTTTATTGACAAAAAATGGAAAATACAATGTGGTACACATGTATTAAAATTCAAGTAAGATGAAAAAGTGCAAAAGTAATGTCCTTAAAATCTCTCCTGCAAATCAAAAGTAAAAAACTTGAAAAGAACTGATATTTCACTACACAGACAGATGGACAAAGTCAAATACTTCACTCAAATAAAAAAAAGCACTGAAATCATAAAAAAGCTGCAGTCCCACTAAGCCTTCAAGCTGAATGTTCCAAAGCCCTGAAAAGAACTTTTTATCTTCACACTGTGCTCTTGACGTCGATGACGATGGAGTAACTGACCAGCTGAGCGTATTCCTTGCTGTCATCTTCCGTCACCGGTGGCTGTTTGACAACAGGAGAGCCGGGCTCTTGCATCAAAGCTGTCAAGGTCGCGAGAGACTCCCGCTTCTGGATTACAGAGAGACATGCCGCAGTGGGAGAGAGGGGGGAAACAGTTTGAGGGACAAATCATGTTGTAAAATTTACTGAATAACGGAGCAAAATTCAAAAAACAAGATTTCTGACATATTTCTAAAAGCAAATAGTCTTGACTCAATATTTATCTCACCTTATATTCTGTCTTGCTGTTTACTTTGCTGCTAAACAAAACAGAAAAGAAACACTGTTAATTGTATTATTTTCATTAATTGTGTGAATTTAAATTCTTTGGAACTGGTAGTGCTAAATACTACCACAAGATGACACTGTGACTTAATCTGACAGACTGAATCCGTTCAGAATACGTAAGCTGCAGGTGTGAATGTGACAGGGATATCAATGGAGACGAATGGTGCTGCGAGTCCTCGTCATTGATCTCTGATGTCAGAAGCAGCAGCTCTCTTTGCACGTAATGACCTCAGTGACATCAACTGAAGAAGATCTGCTGCCGTCAAATAGTGTCCCTGGCACTGGTGTGCGGGGTGGGGGGGTTGATGTCCTAAAATAGCTTTTCTCCCATGGAGTCATGTTTTCTTGTGTACACTGTTGTACGCTGTTTGACTGACCTTCCCAAATTAGCCTGACAGGACCCTCCCACTGGGGCAAAGGATAATGGGACCGAGGCTCCGTCAACCAATGGCACCTTGACCAAATGTTCTGACCAGAGTGGAAGGCCTATTGAAAAAAGCTTCTGAACCACTGTTGTGCTGCACAGTGCAGCTCCATTCACAGCGAGACCTGATCTGATCCTCTCAAACATTCTTGAGAGAAGTTTGCTTGGCAGTAAATGTGGAAATGTGCAAACCTCTGCAGGCGGAAACCAGAAACTGTTTTAGGATGGTGACAGATATCCCACACCAGTCGTAAAAGATGAGTGACTCTGATTTTTTTCCAAAAGCAGTATGATTAAAAAATTTTTTTTGTGTTTTTTTAGTTTTTTTTATTGATGAATGGCAGCTTGAATTTCATTATACTATTTACTTCAGAAGATTTGAACTTTTCCAACTTTTACCTTTGTTTTTGCAGTGTGGCACTGATGAAAATAGGCCAACTAACAGCAGTCTACTGCACAAAAGGGCCAAAAGTAACAGAACTGAAAGCCAGAGCAGGAAATTGGAAAATAAATCTGTTGTCGCTAGTAGAGGGAACATTTTCTACCTGTCTAAAAGCATGTCTGTGGTGGCAGAGGCACCTGTCTGCTTCAGCCACATTGCTTCCTGTTTGTGAATAACTGCATGGTTCTGAGGTTTTAGTGAGTTGGGTGAACGATCTTCACATCCTGTTTGTCTCATACTTTGTGGCACCAGCAGCGTTGCCCTCATTTGCTCATCAACGAATCACCTGCTGAGATGCAACCTGTCACCTGTGGAGGCATTTAACTCACCAGCACACCCAGAGAGTGATGGCAAGGATGAGCAGGATAGCTGAGGCCAAAGAGATGGAGATCATCGTCCCCTGTGCTGAAACATGCACACACATACACACAGCTGTCAAATCGTAGATCTGATAACAAACCTCAGTGTGGTGATATGATCAGATTTCTTTGGGCTGTCAAGCTCTATGTTCTCTGAATGCAAATGGAAAATAATGCATGTTAAGTACTCACCAAACAGTTTGTCCTCGCTCATGACATCCACCTGAATGCTGACTGTGGCTCTGTGGTGATAGAAGGATGCTTGGCAGGTGTACAGACCTTCATCCTGCTCTGTGAGCTCCCAAGGGAAGACTATGGCAGTCCCTGCCATTTGAACAAATGAGCCATCACCCCTGAAAAACAGGTGACTTTACAATGAAGAACAAGAAGGTTGGACTTATTTTTAAATTCTTCTTACTGTGAACAAATTACTTGAAAAGACAACAAGCAACTATTTGTGAGTTTCTGACTTCTGTACCTTGTCTGTTCTACTTGATTTCAAGCCAATCATGCTATTCTATCTGATCTATTCTTTTAAATTGCACCACAAATATGAAGCTTTGACTTCTTTTGTAAAGGCTCAGTAACTTTCTAAAACAGCTGGACACTGTAGTTTTTATAGGATTGGATTTTCAGTATGTGTGCACCACTGACTGGTGAACGTTGGCCCACTATAAAAACGGATGGCACACAGGAATATTAGGATTTGCCTACACAGACAAATCTTGTCAACGGGATAATTTCATTGTTGGTTTTGGTCTTTTCATGGGATTTTTGGCAATAATAAAAATATTAAATGTCACCAACTTGCACTATAATGTCATAATTATGCAGGGTAAAATCCATGTTGTGGCAACAATCCAGTTTATATTTTGCAGCTGATAAATCTCACAGTACATTTGCTTCTGTAAATGGGGGGAGCATTGCATTTTGTGCAGCACATGGTGTGTGCAGGTGTTTCCTCATGATCTGTAAGTGATAGATAAAAAAGGATCAAGCACCTTTTACAGTCGAGCTTGTACTCCGGCACGTTGCCTTCGACTCGCAGCAGCACTCTCTGGTTGTGATGATTCTGCTGGAGAGTCAGTCTGTGTATGATTGGTTCACCCCCGTAGCGGTTTTTCAGAGGAGTCGTGTGGTTTAGGACCCGCATGGAGATATCTGTAGAAAAGTCAGTTGAACCTCGAAGATAAACCTTGTATCTTTGGATCTTTCAATGCATTTACTGTATGTGAATTTGGAACAGCTGAGGTGTTCATTATTGTGTCTGTTTAACTTACAGTATGTGGGGATATGAACTGTCCTCTTCACTGTGCCTCCATGTTTGAACTGATACACACAGGTCAGGTCCTGCCCCTCATGACGGTCCAGAGGAAACTGATATGTCAGCCTGGCTTTCAGGACTTGGCCATCATTCTCTGACTGCAGGGATGTTTGGCTTTTGGCATTTTCGGGAAGAACCCAGGCGAGGTTCGTCCCGGCACCCTCCCCGCTGCACTCACACACTGCCAGCCAGAGGGGAGAGTCTTGCAGTCTCTCCACAGACACACTCAGCAGATGGGCTTCTGAAAATGAAAACAAGGGGTGACAGGAAGGGGATGAGCAGCTCTGCGGCTTGTGTGTGTCATAGAGGGAAATATATCAAAGACAGAAATAACGTACTGTGCTTGAGAAGGTGTATTGTTCTTTTTTCTGGTGCCTCCAGGCTCGGATGGTCCACCATGCAGGTCAAATTCTGGCCAGAGTACAAAGAGGACAAGAAGTGCACAGAACTACGGGCCGATACTGAACCATCAGCCTGGACTTCTTGAGTGTCGGACAGATAACTCATGCTGTTGTTATCATTTCTAACATGCCAGGTTATAGTTGCTGCAGGAGCATCACTGGCCACAGAGCAGTCCACCTTTGTGTACAACTTCCCATCTTCCCACTCAGTGCTTGAGTTCATTGTGATGTTTGGGCGAGCTGCATGGAAATGAGAAGTTAGACCTCAGGAAGTGAGGGATTTCCTAAAATCTATTGTGCACATGCATGGACACATATGTCTGCAAAGACAAAATCATCTATCGCCTGATTTGTTGAACATACCGCAAAGAGGGAGTGTTATACTTCTGTTCTCTGGCTCCTCAAATGCAGGGTGATTTATCACACATTCTGCAGTGAGCTCCCGAGGCAAGCAGGCAGGGAGGCGTAAAACTCCCTTGACGGAGTGGCTTCCATTATGAGAAGTGAAATTGAACCATGAGACTCCGGACACACCCTCTGGTAGAAGCCAGGACATGTTGGCTGCAGGAACAGCATCAGCTGCTGAGCACTCAATCACCCTCTGTCCATCATCAGTCTGCAAATCAACTTTTATTGTGGGAGGAACTAAGAGAAGGAGCGCAGAGAGAAGTTTCTACATCAATATTTCATTGTCAGACATTGTCAGAAAATTCAAAATGTATTCATGAAGGTTTATTGAGAAGTAAATGCAAAGAGTTCCTCCTACCTGGCTCTATAAGGTGAGGCTTAACTGTGACATTAAATCTCAGCGATGCTTGAAGATGGTAATAGGAAAGGAAACATTCATACAGGCCAGCATGCTGATTCCCCACAAGACCCTGAACCGTGAGGCTGGTGCCAACCAGTTCAACATCCTCAGGCAAGAGCCCATCATCTCTGGAGGAACACAAGTAAAAATATTAAAATATTACATTTAAATAAATGATTATTTCAATCAGGAAGCATGTCTGAATCTGCCACCTGCAGTCTGTCACTTGTGGTTTGATGCCACTGAGAGTGCGACCACATCCTCCTCAGGATATGTAGGTAGTTTCAGTCTACAGTATATATACATACATGAGAAAAAAATATACCAAATTCAACCAACCAATATTTTTCTAACAAAGTTTTCGATGTTTTTGTGCCTGTGAAGAAGAAAAATGTGCTTTTACAAAAAAGACTAAAAAGAGGAAAAAAATTAGGCTAAAAGTTGTTAGATTTTACATGTCTCATGCCTTCAGTTAATCACGTACGGAGGACCACAAATGACACAATGAAATCACCACATAAAGAAAAGTCTTACTGATTACTGATTGCTAATCAAACTGGTGCATTGAAGCATCCTGAAATCAAGACATGAGATGACAATCTGTCTAAAAGGCTCAACAAGACATTTAAAACTGTAACTGGACTGCATTCATACAGCACTTTTAGTCTTACAGATCACTCAAGGTGCACAAGTTTGCTTTCACACACTGTTATCATGCAACATACCACCTGCTCAACAAGTGTAATATTCACGCGCGCACACACACACACACACACACACACATACACACAAACACACAAACTCAAAGCATTATGTCCTTGGTTGATAATATGGGCTTTCTGCTAAAATTTTTGCTAAATTGTAAGCCAAAAGCCAAAAATAATAAATAAGATATAATAAACTTTAAACTTTAATAAACTTTAGATAAACTTAATGCTGGCATCATTAAGTTCATCATACCAAATTACTGTTTTCAAAGGCTGAGAAGTTTTCTGCATGAAACCTGTTTTTTTGTGTGTGTGTGTAAAAAACTCCTTCAGCACCACAAATTTCTTACTTTTTGCAGGTGAGGTTGTGGCGTGGCACATTCCCAGTGACCTGCAGGCGGATGACGGCGTTACTCTGTCCTTCCTGCAGTTCCAAAGATTCAATGTCTTTGAAGTCATCACTGTTGTTTCGCTGCTGTGAGTTTAACAACTGGATTCCTGTCAAATCTGCAGAAAAGAGAGCACATCCCAATTTTCTGCTACTCCAACTTCATGAGTAACTCCAGAGTTTTTCAAATGTGAAACACTGATTTAATACTCACAAAAAGATGGCAGTGTTATGACTCGTGATACTTTGTTTGGGAATTTGGGGTGATCAAACACACAGGTGACATTGTGCCCCTCATACACTGCAGCAGGGAGGAAGACCGAGCTTGTTTGTATGTCTGAGTCTGTGCTGGTCTCTCTCTCCAGCTCTCCATCAGTGTTCAAAGCCAAGGAGATGTCAGTGTCGGGTCTCCCTCCAGATGAAATGCAAGAGACCACCCAGAACTCACTTCCTTCTCGTTGTACCATCTCTGCTTTAATGGTCACATTTGGCCTTGCTGCAAAGCAGGAAGAAAGGCGAGAAGAGTTATTCTCTCACATGGTCTAATGTTTTTTCCAGCAAATTAAAGAGTCAGATAACAACTTGAGGCACAGGCTGTTTTTCTTAAATAGGAAGCCGTGGCCGGATGAGCTGAATGTTAGCTAAACACACGCCGTGAGGGGCTTCTGATTGGGTTTTTGGAGAGTGCTGAGTTAGGCTTATCACCTGTCCCATCTGTTGGCCGGGCTGCAGCTGAGAGCAGATGTCTGGCCCAGCTGCTTTCCAACCAAAGCTGAGAGAACCACAGGCTTTAATACAGGGAATCAGCAGAGATCACAGGCCATTATCAAATACAAAAGAAATTTGTGGTGTCATACATTAGCTAGCAGTCCCTAACGAGTAAGAGAAGTGAGCTAACACCTCGTAATAGCTCGGGTGTTGGGGAAGGGAACGGATGATTAGAGTTAGGAAAAACACTTTGGCCTTAAAATTCCATCTGTTAACACCTACGGGTGTGTGTGAGTTTAACTACCGCAGTTAGAAAAATTACCCAAGCTCCAGAACTTCAGTGAAGTGTGAATGTATCATGGAGAAATGAGCTGGATGGAGACCATAAAGTCTGCTGTATTAACATTTACTTCATTCATGCAATGATCTGGATGTTGAACTACAGAGGCGATTTTAAATTCATGACCTAACAAATGAAGACGTAAACTAGTCGTGAACTTATTATTGACCAGTATTTACTTGGTTTATTTACGTTACCAGTTTTGCTTTGTGTGTACTTGAGGCAATATAAATATCATTAATTGTAAAGGATTAATGTCATGACAGCTCCTTAAAAGTAAAGCTAAAACACCTCAATTGCCCCCTAGTGTCTGGCTGTAGTATAGGTCATAAATCCTGCCCTCCATGACAGCAAATTGGACATGGGTTGAATAAAATAAATAAAGTAACACTCAAATAAATTTTCCCAAAGATGTTTTATGTTATGTTTGGCGGTTCTTAACATGATAGTGTATGTTCAAGTGTTTCTATTAAGTTTCATTTTAATTAGTTATTTTTCGGTAAGAAAGTTGTGTATTGTCAAAATTGAAAGACAACCCTTGCCATTGGTTGGGTTGGCCAGCTACAGGGGTGTGACCTTGATACTGTGGTTCCATCCTCCAATCACTAATTTTCAAACTCTGGCACCAATGAGGCACAAGATGGCAGCGATCACATCTGGGGCATTTTGGCTTCCCTTTTGTGCCGTGGGAGGCAATTCCGACACACTGCCTTTGTTTTTTCCACTTTTATTGGCAAATATCATAAGAACATCATATGGTTTTGGTATGTTTACTATGTTTTGGTAAGACTATGTAACATATGACTGATGTATCTTTGCCTGCACCTGTAGCTACATTTTCATCATCATTATCATTCTGAGTGGTGTTTCTGTCCAACTGAAGAAGCCCAACATTAACCGTCATTTAGCGCTGTTTTTGATTTCCACCATTTTTGGAGGGAAATATCTGGCTGTTAATGGCTCTACTGTTATCACTAGATTGTCGCTAACTTTTTCTGCCTGCTGTTTGATGCTGAGCAGGCAGTTTACACTGGATTAGTCAGAGCTTTTTCAGTATTGTTTGCTTTGGATGAAAAAAACTCTGGTGAAAGTAAACCGAAACAGTCCAGGCCTGTGAAGAGACACTAACATGCTCTGTAGAGTCAAACTGCAGAGTCAGGACATGATCCTCAAAACTGGCTGACACTATTTTTATGCACATATAATTATCATCCATTGTTAATATTACAATATTAAATAGATTTAATGTTAAAAAAATACCTGATAAAGAGCCTACATTTTTTTGGTCATATGCATCTATCATTAATATTTCTTAATATAATGTTTTTTAATCACTTCTTAGTTTTGCTAAAAAAAATATGAACTGGAGAAATCCAGCTATCAAATTTAATGATGTACTAAGGGTCATTTTTACTAATTAGTGAGTGGGTTGTTGCTGCATTATGGTGTAACATGTACTTGACATCAGTGAAAGAGTGCATTCCTGCATGAATGTATTGCACTGTGCATTGTGATTTATGGTCTGTCACTGTGTATGTGGAGCAGAGTGAGAAGGAACAGCCAGTGTGAAAAAATCTGCAGAAGAAACCTATTGTGTTGTGAAATGCTGAGTCATGATGCATGACTACAAAACTCTGACTGGTGCTGCAGTACAATATGTCACCTCCCACAACACAGATGTGCAAACACAACAACACACACGCTCAGCTGGGCTTACTGTATGTTTCCACCCGTACTGTGGTGACTTCTGGGTTTGGGAGGGTCGGGTGTTTGACCACGCAGGTCACGCTGTCCTCGTCCTGCAGGTGGGTGGGGAAGCGGAGGATGCTGCTCTGGGTGGAGGTGCCGTTTGAGTGAGCGGTATCACTCACGTGCACTGTGAAAGGGCTTTCTGAGGGAGGAAGGCCGTTGACTAACCAGCTGATCTGAGGAAGAGGCCTGCCACCAACGGCTGAGCACGACACAGACTGGTAGTGAGTGCCGTTTGTGGTCTCTGCATTCACCTTGATCTGGATATCAGGCTGAGCTGTGAGTGTACAAACAAACATGTCCATATTTTATACAATTAAGATCAGATGGTGAAGCAGTTATAATCATTTAGATTTAGATGTTTTAATCTTAAATTTGGCAACCTGAATATAAGAATGTGCATTGGCTTGGCTTACCTACTACAGTGAGTGATATGCTGCCTAAATAAGTTTCATCCTGTGTTTCAAACTCACAGATGTACTCTCCCTCTACATCCACACTAGACACAGTCCTCCTGACTGTGAGGTTTGTCATGGATTCTGGGACTGAGAAGCCATCATTGCCGAATGCCCTATTTCCAAAAAAAAATCCTGCTACCAGCTTGAACGTTCCTTTAGAATTACTCTTGCGTTTCCACTTGGCGTTCAGGATCTCACTCTCGCCCAGATATCTGCAGCTCAGGTACACGTTCTCTCCCAGGACTGCTGTGATGTTCTTTGTGATCTCTCGAGATGGCTCTCCACCCAAACCTGAGACACAGAGCAAAAAAGGGTCAATTACAATGAGGTCATAAATTCACCTGAGCAGTCATATAATTGCAAACACAAGACAGAAATGTCTCGAGGAGGAAAATGTGATTGTTCCTCCCTCTGAGAGGATGGACAGCAAGCTGATAGATGTTGACGGATGTGCCTATGAGAGAGGGATTTTCACACATCTTATTGTCTTTCACTAGTTAGGAGAAACCGTGATGGATGAGGCAGACTAACTGGGTCAGTGGTTATAAGGTTCACAGTCATTTTATCATACTTAGAACGTGCTGATGGCTTGTCAATATAAACAGAAGTAAGAGTCTGTAGACATACTAGCTTTGCTTTGAGCTAAATGCTAATGTCAGCATGGCAATGGTAACATGCTCATGTTGTTCAGTTTGTAAATTTTAACATGTTCACTGCCTAGTTTAGCACATTGCTAACATGCTATGTAGCTAATTAACAATGCAAAGTACATTTATTACTAAAAAATAAATAACATTTTGCCAGTAGCTCCTTTGAACTTTGAACTTTTTAAAGTTTAATTTGTTAGGTTTTCAGCTGTATTGCTGAAACATGTGTGACCTATAAGAGAAATACACCTGTTAACATTGGAGAAATTTAAACTCAGATTGTATTGTTGCACTCAATGGACAAACTGTGTTTGGACACACAGAGAGCAGAATTCAGACAGGAAGATGGGAAGCAGACTGTGTTTGTTATTACTGATGCTTGTTACACAAACAAGTTTTGGTTGATGGACAGAGTTTCTTAGACATTTAACACTAACAAACTGCAAGCTTTATCAAAAAACAGAAACCACAGCAGCACTAAAAAATCTAAAAACTAAGAAAATGCAAAAATAAAATAAAACAAAAATCTAGGACAGGGTGGAGACAAGGGCACAGAACCAAGTTGTAAAAACAGGATCAGAGAATGAGGAGAAATCCAAGGCATGACAGCAGATGATCTGACAAAGAAAAGGTGAAACACACAGACTTTATACACTCTGGGAGTAATGAGACACAAGTGGGGCAATCAGCAGAGGTGAAACACATAAGGGCGGGGCAGGTAATCACAAAAAGTAATCACTATCTTGCTGCTGTTTATGTTCCACAGACGCAAATTAAAAAAAAATGTATATAATTAATTCCTGAGTGATTTAAGATGTATATCTGCATGAACTATATATTTTACTATTGTTCAGATATTTCAGTCTGGACCAGGGTGGTTGACTGACCCAGTGGCAGACAACATTGCTATTTAAAGAGCATTGCTGCAACCGCCATCATGGAATATCAATTCATCTGTGATGAAACAAGTCACAATGAGTTGTTGAGCATAGCAAGTAGCCTTGTGCAAGAAGGAAAACCAAAGGAAATTGAGAAAAAAAGTTCATTTGGTTCCCTGAAAACATTAATGCAGGAAAAAAAATGCAGGAGAAGCTACCTGAGGACATAGTAATAAACAACAGTCCCAAGAAAAAACAGAGGAAGAGGGTCTTTTTCAAGTAGCTGGTTTGCCAAGAAGTCTTGGCTAAGTGTAAGCAGTCAGGCTAATGCTTTATTTTGCTTTCCCTGCTTTCTTTTTTTCAAATAAAATCCGACTCAACATGGATTCAGAGGTATGGCTGAGAAAAGCTCAAACAAACTAGGAGCAACATGGAAAATGGATTTTGACTAATAGGGAAGGTAAATGCTGCTGCTGACCAAATATACAATTTGACCCATCAAGCATAGCAGTAGCTTAGGCAGGCAATGAAGTCAAGCTCAAGCTGTCATTCAGCTCTCATTGGCTGCAATCAGCTGAGCCATCTGCTGATGGCTATCTGATCACCCTCTACCTATTCAGTTAGCTAGCATAGTAAAACTTGACTCATTTCAACTGCTTTAGTCTGTCATTTCTCACCTCTTCCTCTGCAAACCACTTTGCAACCACCTCCGCCCCAATGCCTCCTTTAATGCTGGGTCTGACTTAAATAATGTTATTGTGTTGTCATTGATGCTCTGCTCTGTTTCACATCAGGGGTTTTCTGCTGCTCTTTTGTTTTTATTTTTTAAATACACTGTGGTACATGATGTGATACCGTGTTTGCTAACCTTGTGTTAATTGACAACTATTATCATTTGATTTAAGTATTTTGTTTGGTGGTGATAGTGTTCACACTTAAATGTTGTCGATAATATACCAACATTGATTAAATTCACTGTTTGATGTTATCTTTTTGCTGGTTTAAGGATGTTAATTTGTCCATTTTTGCTCTGCAGTGATGCTTAGGTGCACCCCACTGGTGATATGGAGTTATAGCACATCTGTCATTGGCTTTTTACATTCTGCATATCTAATCTTACATTCCTGTCAGCCCTAAAATTAAATAAATAAAAATAAATAAATAATCTGGGATTGCTTTGTGCACAAAATAATGCTTAACAAATGCAGCCTTGTCCTCTCAGTACATATTTTAATGGAAGACTCCATTATGTTAATGAAATGTAATGAAATGAAACAGTCCAAAAGTTACGCCCTGATCCATATTTAGAGCTCCAAAGACCTCTTCCTCCTTCCTTGAGAAATCAACCATGATTAGGAAAGGTTTCAGAGGAAGGGACATTTAATAGAGGCTGACAGGTTTTAGCACTTGCAGAAAGGACAGTGTGCCGACTGCAATGCATACCAAGTCCCTCTCATCCTATTTCCAGTGCTGACTTTATCAAGAGCAACTGAGGACACAGTTTGTCCTATCAGCCAAGTGAATCCAAGAATGTACATATACATAAACATATACATGAACTTACATACATGCACATACAAGTAAAATGATAACAACTTGCTGCTGCACTGCTTCATTAAAAAAAACCATTAAATATGCAGCCAGCTGCTGCAGACTATACTAAACTGTTTGAATCAAACACTGTTAATGCTGAAATTCTGTTGGTCTTACTATACATCTCTGCGAATGGAAACAATGTGGAGAGGCTCCAAAGCCTTTTAAGTGGAAAGGACACAGAGGGAGGGAAATAAATATGCTGTACAGGTTCGATTATGCCTTGTGGGTTTATAATTCATTTGCCCTTGCAGGTTATTGCCAAAATAAGTGTCAGCCAAGCATGGAAACAGCACACCTTAAGGATAGAAGCTAAGTAATAACTGAGAAAGAAATCAGGTATTAATGCACTGCATCATATTTCCTGAGCCCCAGGGGCTTCTTTTTCTCACCAAACAGCAACCATTCACCCGTGGCACACACAGAAACTCTTTCTTTGCAGACTGGGGATGTGGTAAACAAATAAGACTTTCGACTGCAAAAAACAAAGCTCTTTCTCATGTTTAAACTTTCATCTCCAGCTGAAAGTCCCAGTGACTCTGCAGAACAAAGATATCTTACAGAACCTGAAACAGTAGAGTAGGATCTTAACATAAGTGTATCCTGCACAGGGTTTTCCCCTTACACAAAGTAAAAAACCTTAATGAGCCTCATATATTAACTTTAAAAGGCTGTAAAGAGACTAACGTCGTATACGATGACAGCACTGATCAATAATAATGAACTGCCAGAGTGACAATACCAACATGCCATCAGCAGTATATTACAGAAATAGTTATAATCTTGTGCCCTCCAGATGCATCTATTTTACTGCCTGTGTGCATTTATAACTGGACTAATCAGTTAGGGAAACCATAGCAGCACTGTTTACTGTAAATGCCACAGGTTCAATAAGACCTTAAGGGCCAGTAAAATAAGCCCATAAACAGCTGACAGTCACAGATGGATTGTAACCCTGCAGACTTACCCAGAATTTCCAAGCAGTGAGCAACATTCAGAACAAGACCCAAAATCAACAGCCCTGAGCATCCCATGATGTGTCATTCAGTGAAAAAGAGTTGGACTGACGGTATGTAAGGCATAGGGGTGTTTAAAGTGTGTGTGCCATTGTGAGTAAGTGTGTATGTGTGTGTATTCTGTGGTTATGGTTAAAGGTACACACCCTCAGCTGATACTGGGTGCATGTTCCTTTTTGCATGTTTACTGCCACTCATACAACCAGATGCTATGTGTACACTCAAACACACACATTCACACACACACTCTCACACATGGAGCATCGGCTAAGTGTAAAGCCACTTCTCCCTTTTGTTTTCTAATAACTGGGCTTCCCAGTATCAGAATTGCTGCAGATTTAACTGTCTTTCTCAGTTTTTCTGTTCTCTGGCACTGTTTGACTGAGTCGCCATGCACTATGTGTCTGTTCAGTTACTCACCCACCTCATACAGCAGAGCGCTTTGGGTTGTGGTAAAGCGATGCATCATTTTATACCATCCCGTCCCTGCTGGGGCACTCAGAGACAGCCTGTCTGTGAAACAACACTAGCCACTGCACATGCCCTGCAGTTGGAGAAATCACTCACTTCTTCTGTGTATTGTTTTATTGCATAATACTCCTCTAATTCACTTTGAGACTGTGTGTTTTCATTCCAGTCAGACTTATTTGCTGAGCACCATTTGTCACCCTGTGAGCGAAAAAACTGCAAGAAAGCAAATGTAGGTGAGAAAGGTAGAAGACACTTTGCAGGAGCTCAGCATCGGGATGGCTTTTGCAAGGTTGCCATCTTTTATTTCCTGTTAAAGTTGATTAACTTCTGTGTTGAGTCACCCAGACCACAGTAGGAAGTCAGTGAATGAAATGACCTGAAGAAAAAAAAATATTCACATAAAAAAGTCAGTCAGTTTGGATCACATGTGGTTTGTAACGGCTTTTTGAATTGCCTGATGTGAAACTGGCAGCCGTAGTGAAACATTTTGTAACCTATTTTACAACAAAGAAAAAAGATGTGTCATTCTCTTTCACTTGCTCCTTTACACAAACACACACACACACACATACTCACAACAGCAGCGAGGCTTAAACTACACAAACATTCCTTAAAAAAAGCCTTAAATACCCCTCTCCCCCCCCTTACACTTCCTGTAAAATGCTGAGTTCAAAGCCACAGTCGTAACTTTCTTTGCAGGGCAAGAGACCAAGATTCTCAAACACACCTTAAATTGAGGAGTTGGACACAGCAGAGGAAGGAAGTATCATATGCTTTGCCCGCATCTTTAATCCCTTTGAAATGTACTTATTTGGTGCACATTACACCTTAACCTTCAGTTCCAAATCCTTGAAACCATCTTTAGAAATTTGTATGGAAGTGTTAATCAATCAAAACATCATATCTTGGTTTCTTGTTGAGGTTCTCTCACCTATTTTGTTGAAAAAGGTAGATACAAGCACAGATAAGAGAAATCAAGTTAGTTTTTACATTTACAAATCATAGTACAGCTTCTGAACCCCACAGATAGATGAGAGAGGTTTTGTCGGCATGATCCAAGTGAGATTACAGCTCTCATTATTTTCACTCTTGCTCTGCAACTTGTTCTGACTGTGAGATGATTATATCTCCGGAAGGTAAAACACAGTTCAGTCTATCCTCAAAATTACATGCAACATTTGATTTCCAGGGCAAACACTTGACACAGAGTTGAGTCGATCTCTTAAAACCCAATGTAATCAAATGAAAACACAGAGCCGGAGGTCATTTTTCCAGGTAATTATATTACCTGAAGTGGTTGCTCCCTGAAGGGAGGCGGAGGTGGAGAGGAGTTTGGAAAAGGAGTCTGGAAACCTTCAGTCTTTTCCGGGTGTACCCTGTCTGCGAGCTAATGTATTTTACTGACAATGAATTTTTAACATTTCACAGACAAGGTACTTATATGTTTCACAGATGTACAACTGGCATCCTTTCACCTTGCTGGCTTTCTCTTTATCATTTTCTCCATGGACACACATGCGGAAAATCAGCTGGAAAAAGGCATTTGGTGATCAGCCAGCCATAATGTGCATGCAGTAAAGCACCAGCAAACCTGCCTGTGAATGGCTGTGTGCTGTGTGTTAACCTACTTAAGTCTGTGGAAGCTTATCAGACTCACAGATAATCTGCCCCATCTCTTCCTGCTGTTATTCATTTTCTGTTGAATTATCACCAAACCCTCCAGCCCTCCTTCTCTCTCTCTCTCTCTCTCTCTCTCTCTCTCACACACACACCCACACACTCAAACAGAGACACACGCACTCACAAACAGATGCACACACGCTTTAACAGATTCCACACTGTCACAAAACTTGATTGATGTGCTACTATCAATCTGAGTCACATACCAATATTGGCCTGTGACATTGCTGGCATCCATGTACAAAGAGAAGTACAAAAAAAAAAATAGATGTATCAGAACTATCAGTACCTCCCTCTGAGATTGTGCTGTGTATCTTGAAGTACAATCTAAGGCCACTTGCATTTAAAAAAAAGATGTGTGGTCCCACCACGGAGAGAGGACAAGGGTGCTGGTTAGAGAGGCCAGTTTTCACCCACCTGGTCCAAAAAACAAAGGAGTTAAGGTTAAAGGAAGGTTTTATTTTGAAATCATTTTTCTTGTCTTTTTTCTTTTTTTTGTGAGGCAACTTTTTTATGCTTCAAGGAGTGGAAGCAGTTTGCCCAAAGCAAAATCTTATTATGCTAAATCAAAACTTACCTTTCTAGCCAGTCCTTTTTTTCTTCTAAAGGTAAGTTTTGATTTATGCATTAAAATCCCTGATTCCTATGATTTTTTAAATAGAAATACCAATTTGCCTCCTTTCATCTGCTTTTGTATCTACCTTGTTCAACAAAATTTGAGAGAGAACCTCAACAAGAAACCAAGATATGATGCTCAGCTTGATTCCATGCAAATTTCTTAAAGCAATGTGAAGGACTTGGAACTGAAGGATAAGGTGCAATGTGCACTAAATAGGCACATGTTTCAGTGATTGAAGATACAGAGAAGGCATACTTTCTTCTTCTGCTTTTACATAAATGATTCAGGTGTCTAACTCCTGAATTTAAGGTGTATTTGAGGATCTTGGCCCCCTACAATGCAAAAATGTTATGACAGTGGCTTTGAATTCAGCATTTTACAGGAGGTTTAAGAGTGGTAGGCATTTAAGGCTTTTTTAAGGAATATTTGTGCACAGTAAACCTCACTGCTGCTGTTGTGAGTGTGTGTGTTTGTGTTTGTGTTTGTGTCTGTGTGTGTTTGATGTAGTGAGAGAAACAGGATGGCACTTTGTTGTGAAACTCACTTTCATAGGCTACAAATGTCTCACATCAGCTGCCAGTTTAACACTAGCCGATTCAAAAAGTCATTTCAAACCACACGCAATCAAAATGTGACTTTTTATGTGAGAACTTTTTATGTGAGAATTAATTTTATTCAGGTCAAAACGCTTTTTTTTTCATTCACAAGCCTACTAGCCCACTGTGGTCTCGCTGACTCAACACCAAAGTGTTGTGGTTTAAAGACTAGAAACATCTCTTGAAAAGGCATCAAAACAAGTGAAACGGCAGCTGCACGTGCATGTGGACCAACACAATACGTTGTTTAATGTGTACAAAAAATCTAAGTGTGAAAAAAAGCGGTGTTTACTAAAATATTTTTTTAGATTGGAACAGAACCAGACTAGTTGTTCCCTCAGCTCCCTGGTTTTGCTAAGCTGTCTTTAAGTATGTAGCATTAATTTAGCTGCACAGTTAGCTAGCTAAACTAAGCTGAGCTAACAACTTGCTGGTTGAGGCGTTAAATTTACTGAACAGATGTCAGAATGGTATCAAGATTTACACCTTACTCTCAGCAAGATATTAAATACAGGTATTTTAATTAACATTAAACTTTTCCTTTCAAACTTACCTTTTAAATCTAACTATTGCTCAGAACATTTTAGGTTTCTTGTTTACATTCAGAGAAGCAGGCTAAAGTTAAGTGCAAGTACAGCTCTATGCATAAGTTTGGTGAATTAATCTTAATCAATGTATTATACATTTTAACTACTCAAAAATGTGTTCCAACTAAAGTAAAAGTATAACAAAATTGGTTACTTGTAATCTGGGTATTTTTGGCGAGGGAGTAGACATATGTTAAATATATCTTTATTTCATATTTTATTTCATCTTTATTATCAACTTCTTTATTAGTCGTATAAGTTTCTAAAGTGTTATAAAATGTGAAAGTTGATTTATGCAGATTTGATAGATGGATCGACTTATAATGCTTTCAAAAACAGATGCTGTGAAGCGTGCACCAGTGATGAGGAGGTGCTGACCACAGAAAAAAAAAAATCAACACTTTTTTTCCAACAACAATTTCGCAAGTCTACTAAATCACATGGTGGTTTTAATGCATACAAGGACACTCACAACTCACACAACATCCTGACTTTGTTTTTAAGAGCACACAATGGTAACTGATGCATTTTTATAAGCTTCTATAGAGTATTATATCCACAGTGAATCATAATTCTCTCATGAATATTTATGACTTGTTTGACAGGCATCCATTTCTTTTAATGCTTTTAAAATGCTTTGTTCATCAGCATGTTGTTACCCAAAGAGAAGAGTGGAAACTTGAAATTTTACACTCACACATTCATACTCACTCTGTGATTCTTGATGACATACATTTTTCTATGAGCACTTTGTTATGTTTGGAGCAAATTGACTCATACTGAAACACTGCTTCCTCTAAAGTCTACAACTGTCAGAAAAGGTCTTAAAGATCAATAAGCACACTTTCATATATGCACTTCTAGTAATGCAGTATAGAATAGACAGTAGAAAGTTTTCTGTAACTGGAAGCATGTTTCAGTGAGAAAAAATTGAATAAATGATCCTTTTTTCAAGATATAAAACTTTTAAATGTGAGACTGAAAGTCTTGCTGTTGTTTCTTTGCTCCTTTCTCTCAATGAGTCATAACTTCTCTGATCAATCTTTTCTTCTCCTCCAGTGCCCCAGTGTGCTTTAACGGTTGAGAAGGCCAGGAAGTTAAGTGCTTAATGGTTATTTAGTTGGTGGAAATTACTCAAACAGTGATGCTGCAGTCTTGAGGATGATGCATCTGATGTTCAGGTCATGAGCCATTTATGTACTTCAACAGTTGAGGCTGGACTACTGAGTGCTTAATGGTCGTTTAGTTGATGGAAATTACTCAAATACACTCATGAAGAGTGGAGAGGCAAATCTGGTCATTACAGTAAGTAGAGAATGGAGCTTGGAAGAGAGCTTGTGATAAATGATACCCGTTTGAATGATGTTTCAGGGAAGTGTAGCTGTTTGTTTTCCACGCAAAAATCAGAAGAGTAACCAGCCGAACCCAAAGCTTTGATGTCTCATGCGAGGAGGGGGGGATGAGTCTTGTTCCAGGGGTGAAAAAAGCAAGCTGCTGGCACAGCATCAAGTGAGAATGTAAGTGAAATGGACAGCAGATGGCTCTGGTTCGTGCACCGGTTGTTTGGGACGTGCTGAGCGTGGCTGGGCCTGTGCACCCCTCAGACCTGGCACTCGTCCTGGCTTCCCCCTCAACAGGACTCCTCAACCAGCAGGCTGTGGGTCTGTGCTAATGCAACCTGTACAACTCCCATCAGGGGAGTAGGGGAGTTACTGAGGCCAGTCCCAGGAAAGGTCCACTTATACTGAATGTTATGCTCCATAAGACCTAAAATCAAGACCTCCAGTAAAGTTTGTAATCATTTTCTGTCATAACACACAACTGATCAAGGGAGTAGCATTTAAATCCTGTGTACTACTTGTGTTCCTTTGATAAACAAACCACAAAACTGTTGTTTTGTTGTTGCAGAACCAAAAGGCCACACCTAAGTTACCACTTCCAGTAGTGATATTGTAAAAAGGTCAATCAGCGGTTGAGGGTTTTGGACTGCAAAATGACAGTCATTCCGACCCACCAAAGCATGTCAGTGAAATACAACAGCTCCAACAGAGCATACTCAGAGTTAAAACATTGCATTAGCCATAGCTTCAAATACACACACACATAAAGGCAATTAAAATGGAAAAAAACAAAACCAAAGATTATCACAATGCTCCTTGATATCATCTCTCTCAGGATGTCAGCTGTTGGGTGGGTGCAGGTTGTTGGAGTGAAGCGTTAGTCTGCCTTTATTAGAGAGCTGATAGTTTAGAGATGTCAGCAAATGAAGGATAAGGGAGAGAGAATGGGACAAGTGACACAACAGCAGGTGGGGGATCTTTGTTGCATTCATAGTCAGTATCTTTGATTCAAAATGAGGTACTAACAGTTTGTTCAGATGACCAAGTAGAAACTGTATTTTAAAGGCATGAGTTGACGGTGAGGCACAGACCAAACAGGCGTTCATTTCATCTGGAACAAATACATACAGAGAGGACAGACATGACTCTCAATACAAAGACTACAGACCACAGGTGGCATGATCAGCTGCATCTGAGGGAAACTGGCAGCCTCATAAAACCTGCCACTGATATCTGCCTGAACCCCCACTAGGTTAGAGGTTAGGGTTGGGGTTACTGCACAAACTAGAAACATTTAAACATTAAATAATTCAGGTCAATGATTTTGAAATTAGGTTAAAAAAATACAAATAATAATTGCTCTTACTTAGTTCCAGCTAAAGACAACCACAGTGTCTACATTACATCATTATTACACAAAAAAATTAAACAATCATACTAAATTATATTCCGTCCTAAATGTTTGTGCATTTATTTCCAGTACCATGTTCATTATACACATTTAAAAAGTAAAAAATATTGCAAAGTACTTCAGTTCAATCTACACAATGTGCTCCAACAGAATATCAGTGATAAAAATGACCCTCACCTCAGTGTGATACATTTGCTTTTTGAAATGTGTACATCTTAAAGGTCCTCCAGGTCTACTGGCTGCCGTTGCAAATAAGTTTGTTTTTTTTTCATTGATTTTCATGCACTTCTATGTAGAGGGCAATTCTATAAACAGTCAAAATTACACAAACACTGTACTATAAAAAAAATAAATGATAACTATGGCATGGTCAGGGTTTGCTACTAAGTTCTCTTTTTAAAGTTGGGAAAGGTTGTGTTTATGGCTATGGTTTATGCTTTCTCTCCCCTTCCTTGCTTTCTCTCCCCTTCCCTTCCTATCTATCTCTTTCCCCTTCCCCTCTTGCCCCCCCCCCAACCGGTGCCGTCAGATATCGCCCACCTCTGAGTCTGGATCTGGCCGAGGTTTCTGCCTGTTAAAAGGAAGTTTTTCCTCGCCACTGTCGCCGAATGCTTGCTCATGTGGGAATTGCTTTCAATTGTTGGGTTCCTATAAATCTAAAATATAAATGCATTTATAGAGTGTGG
>JAPZDV010000024.1:19341040-19356204 GCA_029814665.1 Acanthurus lineatus | reverse complement strand
TCTATATGTAAAGTGTCTTGAGACAACTTTGTTGTGATTTGACGCTATATAAATAAAATTGAATTGAATTGAATTAAAAAGACAAGCGATAAATGCAGATCTGCCACAGAACAGTTTTTTACCTCCAGACTGTGAGTCAGCTGGGCTTTATGTTCATCAACATCCTTTCTCTGCCCTGCTACAGAGAGGACACATTATTTCCTGCATTTGCACTGGATCACAAAACATACACACACTTGGGGCGATACAGGAATCACACACCTGACTGTCACAGTGAAGCATAAAGTCTAAATTGTGTCTTATGATGAATAAGGGCCTTGTGATAAAGTTACACACACTCTTCTGTGAAAGATGAAATACTGTATTCAGCTGTTTGGAGATGCCGACTGCAGGAGCTAATAAATGAGTTAAAGATGATGCTCTCGTTGACAGCGATCTCTTAATTAAAGCAGTGTGTGATAATGAGAGTTCACCTCCTTTCAAGCATGCATTGCTTTAAACTCAGCTGACACAACAGAAAATTCACATGCAACCTTAGACCTGGGGGACAAATTACTCTGGCACCGGCCAGGCAGGGACTGCGCAGGAAGGCAAGCAGCAGATCAATACAGCTTTATAGACCCGTATCATGCCTCAATGTTCCTTCTCAGCTCTGCTACCTTTATTTATCTTACTGTCTTATGGTTGTCCGGGAGAGGAGAGAGGCGACAGTCACGCTCATTCAGACTGCTTTGATGGAGATTATAATGTTCTCCCTCTCCATTAACTGACGTGAAGGCTCTATCTGACTGTTGGATCTGGTTTTATAGTCAGTACAAGTCAATTCCACATTACTCTGCAAAGTTCAATATACAGGCTCAGGTTACACATGTAAAAGAGACAAAATGCTTCATGCAAAAGTTTGTTTCTTTTTGGATTTTAGCTGAACAAAACTCAGGGCTGCCACCTGTGGGCAAAGCTGATAGTTGATAAGATTTGATCAAAAAAATTTTACTTTCCTTGACTATTTCAAGTACTTTCCAATACAACTACAGCCAACCTTTATTCTACTACATTACATAGTCAAATATAGTCCTTTTTGCCTTTTATTTACTGCCTTAGTTACATTGCTGATAAAAAAAAAAACTAATAAACTCTGATGTGTAATTACAAATGTTACTCTGCAGTGTATAACATTATTGAAGATAATGGTTTGGTATGCATTATTGCATCTGTAATTATAAACCAGTTTTAAAATACTCATTACATTGGTGAGTGGAATACTGAGTACTTACTTTTTAGTATGTTTAGTATGTAAATGTTTTACTTCTCAATTATTTTTATTTGTAACAGAGTAATACTTCACTATAACATTGGTACTTTTAGTCACATCTTTATTTTAAAGAACACTGTTGCAGTAATTTTTAACCTCTGTCAGGAGTTTTATATTGTTACTGTAATTGATCAGATTAAAATTACTCCAAATCAACCAAGCATGCAGTCTGTATATTTAAACAGCACTTGTTTATGGTAATAAAATCGGCTCCTGAGGTGAGCTGCAGCCAAATGTCCACACACACACACACACACACACACAGAGGGAGGCCCTCAGAAATCCCCGTGGCGCCTCTTGTGTACGCAATGACCGTTCAACCAGTGCATTCCTGCAGCACACTGTACTGTAGGTCTGCCCATGTTAACACAAGTTTCAACATAATAACAACAGAATCTAAAGGGACATTCCCACACTTTCAGTCATCTACAGGGAGGAAGTCCTACCTTCCAGTGGGAGTTTCCATGAGACTTTTCTGCTGTGTCTTCAGTGTCCCTGAGTGACCGCTCGGCTCTGCCTCTGCCAGCAACACACAGCCTGACCTTCATTTTACCTACACTGACTCAGCATTTGCTGCTTAATGTTAAGTGATTATGCTGCTGGTGACGCCCGGTGGGCGTGAGAGGCATTTGTCAAGGGTCAGTCCAACATCCTCTTAACCACAATTTAAAAGCCTGAAGAGCCTGAGGCCATAAATCCCAACTATCTGGAGGCGCTGATGAGAGCTTAATTGATTCCTTTAAATGGGTAAAAGTTAATGATGGTCAGTAGGTTTTGCCATATATGTATGTTGAGTAGCAGAAAGCCCATTTTGACAGTGTAGCCTCAGAGAAATAGACCTTTTCGTGTTATAAGATTATTTTTCTTGCAGTTTTTGCCGTCACAACCTAAATGTAGAAAGGTTAATTTCTTCATCAAGATATTATCCAGCGATATTGCTCTAATTAAGAACATATAACTTTTTTTCTCCACTTTTAAAACAAAGTCAATGAAAAAAAGATGTAAAAACAACAATCAAATAGACAAAAAAATTAAAAAGTGTTACCCAGATACATTGAATCAGTAAGTTCTAAGCTTTTTTGACATGGCCACCTTTAGAGGCCAGAAAAAATTCACATCTCCCTTCATTCCACAATTTTTTTTTTAATGAAAAAGAATTTTCCTAGCACATCAAGTTTTAGTGAAATAAAGTATGCACAATAGCAGCATCAAACTCCTGATTGAATATCCTTCCTACAGAAATCATTTCATTCAATTTAGTTTCATACTTTTCCCCGGTCATCCATTTTCATCTAGCGCCATCATCAGGTCAAAATTTGAATTTGATTTTTACTCTATTTTATGACCAAATATCTGCAAAACTAATGACATTCCCATCAGTCTCAGTTTTCCTTTCTTCTCAAAATGAGAGCATGCTTACATGTTAAATTGAAGTGGTGAATATGTGTCACTATCTGGTGGCATGTTTATGTTAGCATGCTGCTCAAAGCATCACAACTCCTTCATATTACTTCACATTATTTCATTATAATTTTAGCTGATGAAACTAGTTTTAACGGCTGCATCTCAGGGATAAAAATTATTGCATTTCTTAAAAAATTTGGGTCGGCAAGCATCTGCCCGTTTGTACTAAGTTTTTTTAAACTGGACCTGGTCTGAATCAAACAGCCAGTAAGCAAGCACTTAGCCAGCTCGTATGTCAATGGGGTTTGCGTCATCCTCTCCTCCAGAGTGGTTTTAGCGTCACCACAGACCTCTGATGCCTTTTACGTTCGCTGGTCCCTGCCCAGGAAGCATGATGTGGTCAGGACGCACTGATGACAGTCTGCTGTGGTCAAAAATGGCGTGGAAGCAGGGGCCCTGTTCCTCCCTGCAGAAAGAGAAGAAAAACAAAACAACCAAAAGAAATGCTCCATACAGCTTTGTTTTGATCCAAGTATCCAGAAACCAAATGACTATTAAAAGGTTATTTACACCTTTTCTTAAGCCAAAGTTTTCCCTATAGCCGCTTAGCTAAAAGCATTAGCACAAACCCCATCGCATGAGAGCAACGGGAATTCCTAATCTTTGCATACCTCAGTGTTTAACCACTGCCCAGGAGCTTGTGTCACTCAAAGGTCAGCGTTGTGTTCACAACTTGTTCTTCTGAGCCCAAGCGGCCAAGTAAAATCAGTCATTGCAGATTTAAAGATTGTAATTTGTGTTCATGTAGACTGGGGCTGCTCCAAAATGAGTAAAACAATTTTCTTTTCCTTCAAAAGCTCAAACTTTTTAAGCAATAATTAGCCATTTGGGCCAGTATTATCTTTGTAAAACAGCGTGAAAGACAGTAGAGGACAGTGCAGAGGCCATTTGTTTGTTTTGAAGATTTGACCAAAACCAACTGTGAGATAATGTCTAAACTCAGAGACACACTTTCCGCACACAGCTGCAACTCCTTCTCCAACATAAACACAGCCTGACCAGACTGCAGTGACCTCTGTCTTTGCTGGTGTCTTGGTTTGGTTGAGATGCACTCCCTTATTATAACACATTGGACTCTATCCCCCTATGTAATTACTGACTCTCTCCTGGCAAATCACTGTTTAATGACATCTCAAATTTTGGAAATAAAAAGAGAAAAGAGCTCTAAACTTCCATTTTGAGATTAAAATTCCACTTAATAGAATAGAAGGGGGTATGGACATTTTTTGTGAGGAGAGTTGGTCCGACTGGAGCCAGACACAGAGGCCAGACAGTTTTATTGCATGGTGGGATTACTAGCTGGCTGAAATGAAAGTGTATCGTCACGGCTACCAGACCCCTGATCCTCACGGCTGCTGAAGGGCCAACGTATGACCTCTAAAGGTAAAAAAGCCCCGGGAGATTCTAATACAAGAACAAACACGTAACTCAGCCAGGAGACACATCGACATTTGGCTAATTAAGAAAAAGTGCTGAATGTGTAGAATGAGGTGAAGTTCAAATCAGGTGAGATTTTGTTCAGCTGCAATAAAACTTTCCTAATGAACAGGTATAATAGTAAATTATACAGAAAATACTAAAGTAGCACAGGAATTTCTGTATGTTTTTGTTGTGTATTTTTGTAACCAGGATTTTCATTGAGAAACTTCATCTATTTCTCAAAAGATACATGAGCAAAACAGCAGAAGTGTCGTTAACACACAGTCACAATACATTTACATTGTTCACACAAAACTAACAAACTAAATAAATAAATATAATAGGACCACCACAGTAATTTTATTTGTGAAACATTAATGCCTGATATGCAGCCATGAGGGAGGTATGTGAAAAGTGATGGAGTTTATTCCATAATAAAGTGGTAAATATATTATTAATTATTATTAATTACATGTCTCTTATAAAATATCTTTGAGGTATAACTTTATATATATATATAGTTTCATTAATTGTAGCAAAAGATTAAACATATTCCTTTTAAAATGAAGTTTAATCTTCCTTTGTGTTCTAACAAGGAGGTTCAAGTTAACAGATACTGCAGTCATGAGCCTAAGCCCAACAGTCACATAAACAAACATTAAGATAGTTTCATAATATACTCCAAAATGTTTTTACTGTTTTTGTTTGCCATATTTTATGTATTATGGTACCTGCTAAAGTATATTTCCTGTAAGTATTTTATTGACATTATACCAAAAAAATTAAAGCCTCCTTCACTTGCAACAAGGGGTTGGTTGGCTCAAAATAGTCAACATTAGAAATATTGTGTCTAAAAATACCAGATTATTTATTAATTTACTATTTTAAAATTATAACATACAATTACCTAATTTTCTAAAACTCTGAACTTTCTGGACATATAAAGCTCAGTGTCCCATGGAAGCCTATGAAAGATTATAGACCTTATCTTGAGGCCCTTACATGCTAATATATGATGACTGAATTCTGTTTAAAGTCTAAAGCAGTTTTGACCCAAGAAAGAGGCAAATCTATAAACAACATCATCTGCATAGAAATTAATCTTTTCTGAGTGTTTAAATGCTGTTTATAAAAACAGAAAACAGAGGAGGTACAGTTACAAAGCTTTGTGGCATGCCTTGTGTGATTTATGCTTGTTTGTTGGATTTACATGTGAAACTCCCAGTGTTTTCCACAGTTGAAGCAGTAAAGGCCCATCTGAAGCCTGGTATCTTAGATAAAGTAAGGGTAAAAGGTTAGCATGTGTATCCTTGTTCTCATTCACACAGTCACACCTTCAAATTAATTGAGCCGGAGCCTCCCACCTCTCCTTCCTTCATGTGAACAGCAAGCATAACATGTGATTGGTCAGCAGGGAGCAACCTGGGATCATTATTACCAATAAACGCGAGTGTGCATGAAGGTTCAAGCTGACAGGAGGGAGAGCAGGTGGATAGAAAGTGTAATTTGTTGGAAATTCATCTCCTCATCCTGATGCCAAGGGGAGAACAGGATGAGGGCTTAAGGGCTTTTATCTAACAATCCAGAAATGATATGAAATTTAATCAACCTTTTACTTTCGGTCCTGTTGGCAGAAACAGTGGAAATGTTCTGTTTTGTCTTCAGTGTTTGGTCTTCTCTCTCCCTCCTCCCCTGAAGCTGCAGGGGCAGCAGCCTCCAACTCCTGACCGTCGCAGCGTGAGCGCAGCGCTGGCCAGTGTTAAGTCTCATTAATTAAGACTTCACGCTGTTCGACTTTAAAAGCTCCTAAATGGGCCTCCCGCGGGCTCACGTCCCTCCTTGTTTAAAGTAATTTATTCGATTTGACATGAGTTGTGCTTCACCTCATCCTTGCCTCTCCCGAAACACACGCCTGTGTTGTGGTGGAACAATGGAGTTCCTCTCCTCCTTTTGTCTCAGTTCGCTTTTGTCATCCCGTGCTGCTGTATATGACCGTGGTTGTGTTTAATTAAGTCAAAAGTGTCTCTGTTTTACATGAGAGCATAGATGACTGGGAAGTCAAGTGGTCAATCAAGACACTATATGAGAGAGAACAATACAAAGATAGGGAACAATGGACAGATACTATTCCTTCATTAGTCTGAGCTCAGAGGATGATTCTTGTATTTCCGTCTATTTTACTCCCAGAAACCAATAATTTAGTTTTAGCTGTGTGATTCATTTTTATTAATTAAAAGATTAATGTTTGCACACTGACCCCAAACTACAAGTTTATTGAAATTTAATGTCAGGTCCTATACATCAACAGGCTTAAGGCCAGATTAACCCTCCATGGGGCCCCAGTGCAGAATTAAGCTGTGGGTCACTGTTGAGCCACCTCTTCTCTCACTGTTTGTGCCTACAGTATCTTTTGTTAGTAATTAGCTTGTGGTAAGATTATTAAGTACACATTTATTACCAGCCGTGACAGCATGGCTGATGTTATTTTTACCCTGTGAGTCCATTGTTTGTGTGTGTGTGTCAATGTGTGTGTTTATATGTGTTTGCCATCATGACATAATATGCCTCTGGAGACAGCTATTGTAAAAAGCATGGGCACAAAGGTGATTGTTCTCTGTGTTTATGTGACTGTGGACAGATTTTGTTAATGCAATGGTGGCAAAATCTTAAAATCTTGCAAGATACAGTAATGAAACTTCACATGTGTAGTTGAGACTGAAATGGCAGAAAAGTCAGAAAATAAGAAGAAGAAAGTTGGGATGTAGGGATGGTGCAGTGGTCCCCTCGTTTTATGTCCATTGGTGAATTTAGTCTAGGTGGAGGAATCACTGTATCCCAGTTTCAATCTAAGACATCAAGTAGAACTAGAGATCATCTTGTGATGTGATCAAACCTTGACACCAAATATGTGTTCATTACTAAAACACACTGACATGAGAGTGATTCTGAAGCAACAAAACTTTACAGGTGCGTTGAACAAATTGAAGGCTGTTTGAAGGCTGAGTTACAAAAAAGTGGGTATAAATGAGTCAAATGTCCTCCTGTAGCAATGTAGTAGTTACCACTGAGTAATCATAGATGGTGGCCGCAAGTTTGGTCACATGACCTGCAGAGGCCAAAACTCCAATCAGCATGTAGCATTGAGATCAAATTTTTTGAGACCAATGACTCTTAGCTTGTGGCTTTCATCAGGGTCATCATACATGAGATAAAAGTATAAAGAAAATGTAAGTAAGATGGGTATAGGACAATAAAAATCAAATGTTACACACAAACATTAACCATCGAGGGAATTGGCCTTACAAAAACACATAATAGAACAAAATTAAAAAGGCTAGAAACCAAATTTAACCTCAGGGCCTAAAAAGAGGCCTCATGATTACATGTTAGCAGCATCTAAAGATGCCTTAAGTTTCTGTTTACATTGTGGTCATTATGGTGGGTTGTATATTAAAAAACAAATGATTGGGCCGCCGTTTAGCTTGATCGGTAGCATGGGCGGCCTATGTACCGAAGGCTCAGCGCTTCACGTAGCGGTCGCGAGTTTGACTGTGGCTCCAACCATGTGCTGCATGTCTCTCCCCTCTCTCTCTCCCTGTTTCCTGTCCAATCTTCCAGCTATCCTATCAATAAAGGCGTAAAAATCCCCCCCCCCCCCGAAAAACTCCACAAATGATCAATATATCAAAGACCACAGGGAATCTGGAGGCTTTTGGCCCCTTGAGAGTCTGAAGCCCCAGGGAAGGTCCCCGTTTGTTGTTGTCTCTATCTCTCTATCTCTATTAAATAAATAAGTATGTTATACAGCTGTAAGTACATGAAAGGAAATATTAAATGCTTCATGTGAACAATACTTACCAAGAGGTATACTGGTTATATGTGCATTTCTTTTTTGTCATGCTAAAGATACTTTTCCTTCTATGTGACACAGCAGAGAAAATAAGAGAGAAAAGACTGTAAAATGTCAAATGAAATACAACAAAAGATCTAAGTAGAATCTTTTTTTAAAAAATGATGCAAATGTTTCTAAAGAAAAACAACAAGCTATAAAAGTCATTTAAAACATCCAGACACACAGAGCTGATATGATAATAAGAGTCATTAAAGTAACAATGCTGTGCTCACAATGATGTAGTCCTCTATCTGCTTAGATGTAAAGCTCTGTCCGCCCCTGCGGTACATCACAGCCATAAATCAGATATGCTAAGGCCATGCTGATGTTGTTGTAACAAAAAAGCACATGTCCTGACTGTAAGCCCGAACCCTGGTGATACATCATCCAGCTGAACAGCTGAGCTTGACAGGCTCATCTGTCCCAGTCAGGAAAGGTCTCCCTGTTAGATAAAAGACTAAAGAGAGAGGCTGGGAAATAAAGGCAGCAAACACAAATCAGAGCAAAATAGATGATAAAACATAACAAAGCCCAAGCTAGCTGACTGATTCATAATAAGCTGAGCTTGCGTGGGATTAATGTGAGGTGAGGTTTTATGACCACTCATCTGCTCCAGGGACCTGGAACTAACAACAACAGCCTCCGGTGGTGGTCTGCTGGCTGCTGAGCTGACACCCAGGCAGGCAGTGGTCACATGACGAGCGCCGTCACGTGCACAGATGCACGCAGTTGGTGGTGGTGGCAGAGCAGTGAGTGGACGGCTGGTCCAGCTGTCAGTCTGCATCCATACGACCGGGTCCAACTGTTCAAGGGAAGCATGCAGAGGGAGCGGTGAGCGTCTGGTCAGTCAGATTAGATGCCACATCTTGAGCCTTGTAGTAGCCACAGACTGACAGACGCAGGCAGGTGAAGGAAACAGAGCCTTTACATTAAAAATAACAGCAGACGCACTGAACAACACATGCAGACAGACAGGCAGACTGACAGAAGTCCCTGAAAGTGATGGATGGTGGAATTCTTGTGTCATATTGAAGTCTTTTTTGGCAGCGTGGCGAAGTTGGTCGATTAGTTGGTCCACCACATTTGTCCAGACTGAAATACTACTGAAAAACTACTGCTGGGGGGTTGACACCTGTTCAGAGTGAAATATCTTCATAACATTCAGAGCTATTGCCATGACGTTTGCTACAGATATTTAAGGGAAACACCCATAACTGACCTCATATTTCCTCCAGCACCAGCAGCCAGCCAACATTTTCTCAATAAAATTTTCAACATCTGCTTAAACAACTGGCACAAATCCTACATAGAACCTCATCGTTCCCATTTAACAGATTTGAAGGTTTTGTGATCTCATGACATCCTGTGGCGCCACCAGCAGGTTGACTTGAGAAATGTATGGACATCTTTAAGATGAATGATGCATCATTTTATACAAACATTCATGCTTCCCTCAGAATATATTTGACTAATTTTTGTAGGGTTTGGGTCTGGCCGATTTGTCGTTAAGTGCCACCTATAGGTTGTTATTGAAATATGTAGCCTTCATTCAGATGGAGAAGGGATTGTGTTGTTAGCATGCTGACATTAGCATTTCGCTCAAATCACTGCTGTTTTAAAGTACAGCCTCACAGAGATGCTAGCATGGCTGTTATTATTTTGTTTAGTATGTTTCCTAACTGAGTAAAATGACCCTGAACTATCTAAGTGGCAGCCATGATTATAGATGGTTTGATTCTTTAAAAGGTTAAAGAAAAGTGCTTCAAAACTTCCTTTCTCATTGCTTTCAGTATAAAGTACCCTGGAACATGAAAGGAAAGAAGATAATATAGTCCCAAAATATACTGCAGCAGCAACATTTAAAGCGACAACTGCAGAACCACAATAATTATCTCTGTTGTTGCATAATAACATAGATTGCTGTAAGTGTAGTTAGATTCTCTATACTTTTCCAAAGTCCTTATGAATTCACCTCCACATCATTTTGTTTTTATATCATGAAATTATCCAGCAAGTATATTATAGTTGATAGTATTATAGTTTATATTCAGTTTTATCCTTAGGGGCCATCCACACCAAGAAAAATGACTATAATTATAATGATGTGAACGTTCATATTGATGAACGATATTGTTCTGTTAATAGGAGCACAAAGTGTGTGCTGAATGCTCCAGCTGTGAAGGCAGCGTAGAAAAGTGCATATTGATGTCCTGTTGCTGTTGTAACAATGTGCAGAAAAACAAAAACAAGGCCAAGAGGTTGTGGGTTCACAAAAGTATTCAAAGACTGAGGAAGTAAGGAGCTAAGAGAATCCAGAACCATCCCTACTATTGTTTATCAAATTGCTCTAAAAGTTACACCAGTGATACTGTTATAATATGGATATGTTATAATTGTGGGCTCCACCTTCCACTTAAGTTGAACCACTCTCTGAAATACATCTTTATATAGTTATCTTTCTCAGTGTGGACGGCCTTTTAGTCCCTCAAGGCACCTCTCATATCTCCTCAGCATGTGTAAAGTTTGCAGGTCCAGTCCAGTCCTGCTGTATTCAAGTCTGCTCCATTCAAATGTGTGTTGTTGTTTCCTTTTATATACCCCACAGACATTTCCCAGGGAGCATTGCATTGTTTTGCTGGGATTAAAATTCACTGAAGATTATATCTGCTCCAGCACTGCAGAACAATGCAGGGGGATGTGGGGGTCTCCCTGTCATGGTCCAGTAAGAAGACTGCCCACCCATTCTGATCAGAGCCTGTGGCATGCCATGAGCCCAATTAGAGGCTGATCCATAAGAAAAACTCTGAGTTTCATATGTAAAACCCTGAAACTCCTGCTCCTTGCACTCCAACATGTGCGTGTTTTTGTCTTTAGAGGTGCCTGTTACAGCAGTGGGCGGCAGAGATGGTCTGTCTGAGTAAAAATGATCCTATGGATATTTTTTTACCATCCGCACAGACAAATCTGTATGTTTCTAACATATTTATAAGACCCTGGAGAAAACCACTCTATCATCTCAGTCTAATTTCATATTGTGCAATGAGATATGCTTCTCTCAGTATTTTCTTTAAACTGTCTCTGGAAAAACTTTGAGTCAGCAGAGAGAAACGCAGGCTCACAGCGCTTCAGAGCAGCAGGCTTTTCCATGGTGGCACAGCCGATCTGTGAATGGCCCTCAGTGCAATCTAGAGTAACAATGTGGCTCATCGATGAAAACCTCCATTGTCTTTGCTCTGAGTCTCAGAGGAGTTGCTGCACAAAGGGGGTTTTTCACGGTGCCCAGCCTCCCCTCTGTGTCGGAAGGACACATCCATACCACAACAAGTCGAAATTTACTGCCTAAAAGGTGACACATGCAGGAGTGATTTTAAATATATCATGATTTAGATTCTCTATTTTGCCCCCAGAGATTTTATATAGAAAATTATAGTTTCTCTCGGCCTGTGACGGTAAAGAAAACCTACAGGAAGTGTTTGAGTGATCAACACTGCAGCACGGAGCAGACTGCTTCCATATGACTGTCATGGCGATGATATACTGCATTATTTTAATGCTCTATTATACATCACAGTGAAAACCTTCGCTTGTGGCTTGTAAATCATGAAAGGCTGAGTGAAACAGTAGCAGTTTGCAAACAGACAGACCAGACGCCACAAGCGTCTTCCAGACATATTCTACATGTTGTTTTTAAGTATGAAAAGAGAATTGTAGGTTTATTTATCTGTTTTTGTTTAAATGGTTTGGATTTTGTAAGTTATAACTGAATAACTATGGCTCTTCAAAATGCTCCCTCATTTACTTGTTTACTTGCTCGTTTGTTTAGGATGCCCTTTGTTTGGTAAAAAAAGAACACATGAAAGACAAAACTAAAGCAGAGAAAGACAAAACAAAGTCCAGTCCTAGAATTTTTCTGCTTATGCCATAATCTAAAAAAAATAATAATCTACTGACAAAACAAACTCAATGCAAGATCCTCTTAGTTCTGTTTCATGTTATAACTCAATATTCAGCAGCAGATGTTTACTTCTTTGCTTTTTTTCTGAGCACTATAGGTATTGCGGGGCCCCTGAAGGGACACAGGGAAGAACATTTTCAAGTTCCTTGTGCATATGATAAACTACCCAGTGCACACAAGATAGTAATTTGCACAGTCTATGTTTATGTGTGAAAATGACAGTGCAGGAATTAGTGGAGCTACATTTTTACCTTGTACTTCATTATAAATACATTGTTGCTTTGCTTGAGAGTCATCAATGTTTAATTTTCTCTCCACAACATTTAATATTTAAGTCTGGGTGACTGTTTTGTCTCCTGAGTATGAAATATGTTCTCAGGCACACAAGAAACTTAAAGCTTTTCATTCATCCCTTTTATCCCTTTTCTCCCCATGTCACTCTGGGGGCTCCATGAAATATCTATATTGCTAAACCTGCATGCATTTTTTTGCCACTTGGGTGCAGCAAAAACAGGCATTAACACAGCAATGACATATTAGCACCTTTTAATACAATATGTTCACAAGGTAGCTTGTAAGCTGATTCTTCTGTCTGGTGCTGTGCAGATAATTTACACTGAGTGTTTGGAGATTTTTTTCAATCAAACAATTGTGATGAGAACTGGGATAACTGTGAGCATTCATTCAACTGTGAGACTGAACCAGATGTGTATTAGTCCCTGGAAGGGTTTTCACCATGAACTGCACTTTTCATGTTATGTGCTGACATCTAATTCACTGTAAAAATGATATTAATTATAACAGTTCTGGAATTAATTATAACAGTTCTGAAATACATGTCATGTAATGTACGTTCTGCCACTAAGGGTCTCATAGTAAAAACAGTAAAAACAAGAGGCTTTGTTTGAAGACATTGTGAAGTAGCAAAGGATTACAGAATTTGTATATTTCATGCTCATGTAGCCACCAATGTAGATAAAAATCTATCTGACTGACTCAGGCATTACCGTTTAAAGACGAGGTTATGTGTTAAAGTTTTACTAACAGTACATTGGTTATGTTTGCTATCTTTCTTCCTGCTGACTGGTGTTACTGTGGAAGTTAGCAACGGGTAAGAAAATTAAATGCAAAAGAAACTAGTGTGAGCTTTATTGCTGAGGGCTGATGTAAAAGTACATAAGCTAAGGGAGCAGGTAGAGGATGATCCAAGAACTGAAAAGAAAATACAAAAACAGAACTAAAGTATAAACCAGAATGACATGAGACAGACCAGCCGGGATGCAGACAGGACACATGGAGCAAACGCAAGACTTGGAAACAAAGACACAACAACTCAGAACACACATAGACTAAATACACATGAGGATAATCAAGGTCAGGTGAAACTAATCGTCAAAACAATAAAGACTGGAAAGCAAACAAAGACATAAAGGGGAACAAAGAATGACACACAAGGAGAAAACTACAAAATAACACAGGAAACAGACTAAACTCAAACGCAAACAATAACAGAGTAAAGCAGAGCAAAGTACATGACAAAGATGATGTCATTTTTTAGACATTTTTATTTGAAAATTATTCATTTTCTTCCTTTAAGGTTCAATCTAAAAACAAAACAACAAGCTTCTCACTGTTGTCTCATACCAAGGGAGAACACTAACTGCTTATGACTGCAGCAGGCCAGAGATGTAACTTTTTTCCCGGTATTTGCCACCACAGTCTCAGCCACAGGTGGCTGCTGCCCTGAAGCCTCACACACTTCACACCGAGGCGAGGGCGAGCGAGACCGCAGGCCATGTGACAACATTTTTGTTGTAACTGCCCTGCACTCTCCCACCCTCCACAGCATTTCATTATTTCCAAACCCATGAGCTCAAACAATTTGTCTGTTCAGCTCAGTCAGCTGTGGTCTTTGATGTGCGCTCCCCTGTGCTGCGTTCGTGTTCATTAGCTAACAATCAGTGTTTTTTACAGGGGGGGAGGAGGGGAGGAGTGCAGAGTAGTAGTGGCCACCTCTCTGTCTTCAGTCTAAGTTAATAAATCCTGAAAGGCAACAAAAGAAAACAGCACTGCTGATAAACTGGCAGGCGGAAAAACAGACTTTTTTTTTTTTACAAGAATAGTTTCTAAAGGTTAAAGTTTGATGTTGAAACGCATCTCAGATTTAACTTCTCTGGGTGGGGTCTGAAAGAATGTTTCAAGAAAGGACCCGCCGCTGTTTTACGAGGTAACAAAACTAAACACATTTGCTGACGGATTCATTAAGTGTGAAAAAATGCCCCTCGTAGCCATCTGCCAAAAACTTAAGAAAGGAATAAAGGAGAGGTAACCCAAGCCCACCAACACGGCCTTATTTACCCACAGTGCCTGCACAAACATGCAGATGGTAGCAGTGATGGATTAGGCTGAGGTTATCCCAGTCAGGCAACACCATGATAACTGAGTGAGTGCTTTTGGGTCTGGGGGACATGAACGCTGAAGTGATGAAAGTGAAGTCCAAGAAGGCAGATTTCTGTCTTACATGCCAGAGAGGATTAAGTATCTGGTTTCTCCTCCAGCTTTTAATCTGGACCAGAGGGGACGATTGTCACTTTGCTAAACAACACACATTGATAGTGTTTGCATCACCTCCAAAGCCAGGTTAACACTGAGGATTAAACACAGGCACTTAGAGTGGGAGGGCTCAGATTAGAGATGCCATTGTAAATTCCTTTGTAAATGTTTTGAGGGCATAATTTCAGTTCACATTGAAAGAGAAACATCTTACTCTCTGAGGGCTGATGGGTGACAGGTGGGAGAGTGGGTGGTCAGCAACTGGCCCATTTGATGCAGGTGCGACAAAAAAAAAAAAACGAGCAGTCCCACTTGCTTCGCTCTGTGAACCGCTGATGAAGAGGGTGCTGAGTTCGACAGGATGGAGAGATGTGTGAAATGGGTCAGTTAGTTACTATCACAGGTGTGGACAGTGGAAGAGGCTGAAGGTGACAGAGACTGATGACCACTGACCAACCATCTATCTCTTTATCTAACTCACCATCTAACTCACCATCCATCTATCTATCTATCTATCTATCTATCTATCTATCTATCTATCTATCTATCTATCTATCTATCTATCTATC
>JAPZDV010000024.1:19301185-19340940 GCA_029814665.1 Acanthurus lineatus | reverse complement strand
CTATCTATCTATCTATCTATCTATCTATCTATCTATCTATCTATCTATCTATCTATCTATCTATCTATCTATAAAAATAGCAATAATATAAAAAAGCAACACTTCCTCACATTTAAAAAGGTTGAAACCTCCAGATACTAGGCATTTTGAAAACAAGAGACTTGAGCATATTACACTGAGTATGTTAACTTTAGTTACTCATTGAGATTGATTCCTTTGGTTACCCTGTGATGGGAGACATGGAATGTATTAAAACAACTATTGAGCTATGCAGCCACACAAAACAGAGACTTCATTGATCACCAGGAGGAATTCACGGCACACTGCTGTTAGGTAAAAAGCAAAATAAATTCCTGCCAATATCAAGAGTGCAGTTTGCAAAATGTTGATGTGTTGTTAAAACAGTGTTGCCTAATAGGTAGGAGTGACTGCCACCGAAGAGGGTGAAATGCCAGAGGGTAAAAAATCCTAAATCATTAGTATCTTCCACAACTTTTAGCCATACATCATGGCCTGATGACCTTAGTGTAAAACTCTGGTCACATGGTAACAGTTAGATATCACCAGTGGTTATAACTTTGTATAACCACACGTATAAGCAGGTGGATCTATTCCCACAGCCACCTTTTTTTGCATCATGTTGAGTGTTTTCTGTTCCTAACCAGCGACCAAATTTTTCAGATTTTTTTTGTCTTGGAAATGTAACAAGGTTAAAAGAGGTTTTGTCAAACATCTCATGGACTAGTAGACAAATCTTAACTCAGGTTCAGATTACAATTATTAGCATTATTATTAAAGAAAAAAGCTAATGTCAAATTTTCTCCTTTATTGTCCTCAGCACTTTTTTAAGGACTTGTCCATGTCGTCGCCAAAGTGACTGAAAGTTTATTCTTGACCTTGGAAATGGCAGATGACAAAACAAGCTCACCTCAAGATCTGTTAATTTGCTGTCCTGAAGTTTACGACTGAGTCTGTCTTCCTCAGCGAACCCTTAGAAGACTGTGTGACTGGAAAACTTCTATCAGCTAAAACCGATTGTGGGAGTATTTAAAAGAGCAGCTAACCAAAAATCATGACGTTCATCAAATAAGTCTTTCCTGCTGAAATTTTATTCTGATCTGTAAAGCTCTAGATGGGTGTCGGAAATCTAAATACTGCAATAAAACAGCATTTGTAGGAAAATATAAAAATTAAATCCCAGGACACAGTTGAGTGCAATAGTGATGGTCTTTTATTGCAAACCAAGGAAAAAAATAATAAAATCTACCACACTTTCATCTTTGATTCCTGTGAGACATCAATCATTCAAATATCATACAAAATAACTGATCAGAAACTCTCCAGAACAAATATAAAATGCAGTGAAAACAGCATCGCTCTCTATGTTACCATGACAAGAGCTCCTCAGACGCACAAAGGATAAACTAATACTCTGTGAAAATTACAGACCTCATACAAAAAAATAAGATTTTTTTCAATAATAATAAAAAAACAGCCAGCATATTTACAGGACAATATTTTCTATGAATCTGGCTTGCCTAAATTCCCAGTGAAACTTTACTTAAAACAATTTCCTCAGTAACCAACTTGTTACATGTGTCCTTTTCAAAGTATATAAGGCATGACAATCAACCTTTTGTCTATTCTGATGTTTTGATAACAGCAAATCTTAAATATCAAGATGGAAGACATATAAATGGACCAGTCAGTCCTCCTCTTTACTGATATTAATATCCTTTATATTTAAGCTTTCAGTAATTGTCATTTTTCAAAGTTTCTGTGCATTGCTCAGCCCATCTAAGGCACCAACTAGTCAGTAGGCGAGTCCAGAACAAACTGTACATGAACATAAAAATCAAATGGCTAATCCTACGCTAACCTAATAGCATTATGTACATGTATATAAACATGAGTGATGAGAGGAGAAACTAGCAGGTAGCCAATAACTTAATTTACATGCAACCAGTTAGTGAGTGACCAAAGCCCAACTTTACGAAAACATTCATCACTTCTGTTCATTTGGATTTTGTCAAACAGTCTTTAGAAATGAAGCAGATAAAAGAAAAAGAAAAAAATTTTGACAACAGTTTGCATGGAGCTATTTTACCAAGTAAGAAACAAGTTTATAGCAATGAATCAGGCCTTTCAAAAAAAAAAATGTGCACGTGCAGAAATGGATGTGCTATAAATCTCAGAGTCGCCAAGTGCCATGAGAAAAAATGAAAAGTTGATTAAAAAGCTCACGGTTTGAGGTGAGGACTGCTCTCTTTGAATGTGGCTGCAGTGGCAGATGTGTGGAGGCTTGGTCCATGCGGGTGACGATGAGAGTAAGAGCGAGATTAAAGTAGTTTATTCTCAGACATCTAAACCTTCAACCAAAGCCCTGGCACGAGAAAGTGAGGGTGGAGAAGGGTTTGAAAAGAGAAAATTTGAGCCCAGACTCTATAAAACCCCAATAAGAAAGAAGGAGACCTCAAAAGAAAGCCAACCCTCCGTCCTGATCTGACTGTTATACACATGCACTGTATGATTCCTTCTTCTAGCAACAAACACGCTGATTGACTAAACAGGGATCTCTCTGAAAAGGCTATGCTTTCCTTTTCATGTGAGGCTTTGCAGAGGCCACTTTGATCCACATATTATTCCTGAGAAAACAAAAAAAGGGAGCATGAAGTGGGAAAGTGTTAAGTCAAATCAGGAAGTGAGAGCTGAGATCACTGATGATGTCAACTCTTTTGTTTGAACTTAATGTCACTGGGTTTGTTGTTTGTAGGAAAATTATGAATCCCTCCGGAGCCATTACACAGACAGCTCTAACCTAGATGGTTCTGAAAACATTTTTTTTTTAATTCACTCAGATTAAATTTCTAGTTTCCATGATCGCTTCATATCCTCAGAGGAGCTGCTGAGGAGCCAAACCCTAATATTATGGCCTGTTCTGTGATCAGTAGTGAAGTCAGCCGCTCACAGTGTTTCCAGCTCGTCTGTGAGGTATTCACCAAATCATACTTCACACACACAACCAAAGTAAAACTGAGGGATCAGTTTATTATTTCCCCTGTTTTGGAGCTGTCTGACCTCTTTTTTCAACAGTAATTTTGCTTATTTATCATCATGGATCATGAGTGTTTAACACTGAGCGAGAGCAGTGAAACTGTTGGTGGTTTATGGAGCCACATAATGTCAGACGATGACAGCTGTGATAGTCACATCTGGTATTTATAACACATTGCTTTGATCCCACGTTTAAAATAAAAACTATAATGACCAATTGGTGTTAGTCGTGCAGACAGAAATCAGAGAACAGAGGAGGGAAAATGGAAAATACAGCGATGCAGCCTGTTATCATGGCTAAGTGCAGAAGGCCAAGGCCTGGTTGGCCTCCTTTTGATGTGCACTAAAGACTGTAATAACAGAGTTGTGCTTTTTCATTGCAAAAATGTGACTGAATTAACACTTTTCAAAATGATAACAGTGTATTTGATTAAAGTTTTAAGTCAAACCCCTTTTTTTCATACATTTTATGGTAAACATTTTTTCGGCAATAACCATTTAATGTTTTCATGTTCAGTAATTATCTATATCTCTTTAGTTTCTGTCAGTAATGGCAGACTCTGCCTCTTCACTAGATTCAAATTGCTTTCCTAAACATAAGGGATTCAGAGGAAATGATGCATGTGAGTTATCAAGCACAATTTTATCTTGACATCAGCCTGACTGTTTACTGCTAGCATTCTTTTACTCTTTGTCAGAGCTGCATTAAAGTTCCGAAAAATGCAAACTGAATGTTCCTACTGCAGCTGTTTCAAATTAAAAGCATTGTACTGGCAAGACACTACATAGCTTTTACTTTGAAGCCCCCACAGGAAATGTTAAGTAAAGCACACACTGCCAGAAATGTGTCTACAACACAAGACAACAGACATTTACTGAGTTTTTTTTGTCAGCAGATCATTTAAATTTTTGAAACAAGTAACAGAACAAGAAGGAGCAGCGAAAACAAACTATCAGTCAAACAGCTGCAGGTAACAAGCTGTCCACTTCCAACTCCTCATGACGGTAACTTTAAAGTGCTCTGTTAGTTTAATTTTTTGAAAACCTACTCTTGCCATGTGCGGCCTGAAGTTAGATTGTAGTTGAGATTATTATTAGCTGACTATTTTATAAGACAGTTTGTTTAGTTGCAGTGTAAACACATGAACCAGTTGTTTCTCATGTATATCTGAGAAAGAAGCTGTTTAAGTTGGGTTTGCTGCAGTATTCAATCCCACTTTCTGTTACTACAGTAACCATGAGTGCCACTAAACCAAATAAAAAAAAAAAACAAAACAAAACTATGGCTGAAATCTTCAGGATAACAAGTTTAGGAACAGAGAATCTGCAAAATAAATAAGCTGAACATAGGCTGAAAGTACTTCCACATGGAGAAAGTCTTCTACTTTGTAGTCAAGTTCACCGTGACATTTCATTAAAATTTTAAAGAAGATACTCAAAGTTAAAAAAAGGCACAGAACTTAAACAGAGGTTTACAAGGGGTGCTATTTTTCTTTGTAATGTAAGAGCATCTGTCAGTTTGCTTTTCCCTCAGTACAATGCCTGTGTAATTCTCCCTTTTAGTCATGTGACTGAACCTTTCCCTTTAATGTGATGATACATTTTGCTTTTAAACAAAATCATGCAGTATAATTTGCTCTAAATACTGTTTGTAACCATGATAAACACTTAATGTGAATGAAAACTCTGTAAGCAATGAAGACTATTTTCCAAACATGGCTGAAGTTGTGAGGTTTTACGGGAGCAGAGCTCAGTCAGTAAGGGATATAAATACTTCACTAACAAGGGTCTATACATCTGACCTGTGACTTGTGTTAAAGACAGGTGCAAACGCAAACAAGCACAACACAAAACCTCATTCACATCAGTTGAAATTCCTCCATATGTCAAAGCCTCTCAAGTCAACACAGATAACATCGTTATCGTTATCCGTGGTGATCCAGCCTATCTGTAGCTCCTTGAAATGCTACAAAATGAGTGATACAATCCACATACACATCCTTAAGGTTAAGTGGTTACAATCAAGGCAGAGCAGATTTGTTCAAAGAGCTCAAAGAGAAACTGAGCTTAGAAAACTGTAATCATCCTTTAACTGAAATGACACAACCTTTAATGATATTTATATCTGTCACTCATTAAATTATTCTCAGTCAGTAATTTATCCATTTTATTTCCTTCGCTCCTTTCCTCAAACATACCACTCCCTGCGTGAGATCACAGATCCGTCCATGTGAGACACATAGTCGCTGTCTGTACCATTGTCATAACAGTCGTCCGGGAGGTAGGGGGAGCCGTTGTTTACTATGGTGCTGTGCACAGGAGGCCCGCAGGGGTGCATGTTTTGAGTGTTGTAGTGATCTGGGTAGTAGTTTTCCTCCTTGAGGCCCCTGTGGGCATCCCCCCTGTCAGCCCAGTCATCCCTATCTTTGCGCTCAGGGGTGTAGTCAGGGTAAATGATGTCTCCCCCAAGTTTGGGTTTAAGATCCTGACTGCCTTTGCTTGTCTTGTCGCCGTAGACCTCCTGCAGCTCGTGTGGTTGCAGCACGTCTAGTTGAGACTCTTTCTGCATGTCAGAGGGTCCCAAGTACTGTTTGGTGTAGTAGTCTCCTCTGAAGGTCCGACGCTGTCGCATGAAGCAGGCGCCACCAAGGATCAGCAAGAGAATCAGAAATAAAACTCCACCTACAGCCCCGCCAACTATAGTACCCAGGTTACTGTCATGAAAGGAGGCCAGCGTTGGGGAGGTGATCAGGGAACTGCGCTGGTCCACAGTAGTGCTGGTTGCAGAGTTGGCGTGGGGGAGGGATGCAGTGGTGCTGGGAGCAATCGTGGTGGGGGGAGGATCTGCCAAGGGAACACATGATGAAAAGATTTAAACAGAGGAGAAGGACAGCAGATGAACTGAGGAGTCATAAAAATTAAGGGGGGAAAAACCACATTTTATGCTCTTTAACAACTAATAAAGCAAGTGTGGATGTTTTTTTAGACTAATCTATAATAACACTAAGCAGTGTTTCTAGCACAGACATGCCCCTTCTGAGACAGAAGAATCTCTTGAAAGTTGTGTTGTACAGCAAAAAGGAGGAAATGAGAGTAGCAGAGAGAGGTTAAGTGCTAAATGCAGTGTGTGTGTGTGCATGAGAGAAAGACAGAGAGGGATTGGACGACAGAGGACATGCACTCATGAGCATCCGAGTGAGGGTGATTGGCTCTCTCCCCTTTCTTTCTCAGCCCTGCTGTGGGGAAGTCATGTGAGAAGATGAAACACTGTGATCAATGTGAGGTTCCTGCTTCTGATTTGTCCTCCTGTGGCCAGTGTTTCTGATAGCAGCTAGAGTCAGACAGAAAAGGCTGCGTGGAGCCCAAGGTCAGGATAAGTGTCTCGATTTTGACCTCTAGCCTCTTCTAAGAGCAGCCTGATACCACCAGTCGATCGCTGCACAGACACATGAAAGGCCTGACTACAAAGCAATATGACTCACACTTATAAAGGTCTGCATATCTAGGAGGTTTTAGGCACTAGTTTTCATAACTAGGGTCCCTGTAGAGCTGTAATGATATCCACAATTTGTGTAACTGAGTAAGAATCTAATTACCTGCAATTACACACTGGGTTAGCCTGGAGGATCAGGGTTAAAGCATGAGCATGACAGAGGATAACAGAGACCGACCAAGGTCAGTAAACCGATATAACAAGAGACATTTCATCTATCCCGCTTTGCAGCGTGACATTTTAACCTCATGTAGGTTATGAGCATCTGCAACAATGTGGCTCATCTGAGTGACTAGCAGCCAAAAAACAAAAGGCTGTAGAGACAACTGGGAATGTGAAACAGCTACAGCAAGCAGCTATGAAGGGGGAGGGAATATATCTAGCTGAGCTCAACCTGGCTATCTCCACAGGGGATGGAAGTGAAAGGCCGCATGCTCAAGTCTTAATATTTGACAAGAGAAGCAAGATAATTGCTCAGTGCAAGTCAGTCCTGGACAGGATGTCAGCTATGCTTTCGCTTGGCGCAGGACTCCAAACCAGGCCTGTACACAGATGGAGGCTAACAGTCTTTTTTTGGGGCTTTTCCAGCTCTTTCCTTCTAACAGTGAGAAATGAAAAGAATTGTGTGTGTTAGCGGAGTATGTGTCCAAAAGCAGCAGTTGCTTTGTTTGGACAAGGATTAAAAGAAGCAGAGGAGAAGTGAAAATAAAGAGAGATGCAAAGTTCTCAGGATCCACGCCCTGATATTACAGTGATGAACTCAAGTAACAAACCATGGACAGATAGAGGAAGCAGACAGGAGTTGTTTAGTATCCTGTGAAATTTCTGAAAAGGATTTGTGCCAATGAATCAAATTCATTCAACAAATCCAGATGCAGGGAAACCCCTTTCAATAATTCATAGAAGTCGCCTCACTGGCTATGAGCTTAATCTGTGTTGAGTGCTGAGTTAGACTGAAAAACTTGATCACTTTCCATACAGAACAGCTTTATGAGCACAATTTATTGTTGAAAAACAAACTTCAGGTGGTACACATGATACTTCAGTGTGCTGCAAATCTTTGAACACAGAATTCATTATCTACAACTGTGGAACTTGACCTTAAACAAAACAACGAAAAGGGTTACATGGGTGCATACTTGCTGAACCAGCAGGGGTAAACACCTTCTTTCTTATCTTAGAAATCTAATGTTGCCAAAACCACAACAGTGTAAATGTTTGGTACTGATACTCTTTATCTGCACCCCGTGCTCCTCTGTTGCCAGGAATGTGTGAAAGTGGATCTGGGTCGCGACGGAGGCTTAGCTCTGCTAGAAGTGTTGAGCTGAGGGCTGATCATACTGAGAGGGTATTCTTACATGCAAAAGGCCTGATAAATGTCAAAATGCACACATTTTTTTTAGCCTCAGGTTTTGCAGGTTATCAGTCTAAGTGAGCAGATGGTTAAAAAAGCATCTAATAGTTAAAACGAACCTTGTACCCAGAGATTTACATCTTGACTCCGGAGACCAATGTCGTTTATCACTTCACAGCGGTATACTCCAGAGTCATTGCGCTCCAGTGGGCGAGTGAAAGCAAAGCTATTGTTTGAAATCTCAACACCCTCAGGCATCAGTCCATCCAACCTGTGGAAAAATGAAACATTACATAAATCTTACAGTGAACAGCAGATCATACACAGACCTGCATACAAAGACTTAAAGTTCACATAGTACTTTATAACTGCTTTAGAGACACAAGTATGGTTGAAAAACCTCTCCATGACTTGCAATGACATCACTGTTCTGCTGGTTCAATTTACTCTAACATTCATAGGCCTGTGGTAACTGTAGTATGGTCACATGACCGCGATAATTTAAGCTGACTGCACTTCCATCATCTGAGGGGAAAAGCTTTCTACACGAACACAAGATGTTAACGTCAAGGCAAAAAAAAGAAAGAAGGAAAAAAGAAAATAAAGAGCATGGCTGTCTAGATTTTACTGGTGCTGTCAGGTCAAAAGAGACCATATTACTTGTTTTCAAAGCAAGATGATGACAAAGAGCTGTCAATAGGAAAGTGCTGTTCTGATGCATGAACCATTTGGAATCTTTTATTTATAGCAGAGTCCCGATGGGTGCAGCAGGGCATTCGACAGCTCCAGTGTCCGGGCTCCAGTGTTATGCTGGAGGTAATTTATAGACTGAGGCTTCTTCACTACACTGCTTAATATAAGTTTGCTTAAACCCAGTTCAGATGTGTGCAACTAGACCCAACAGCGGCTGATCTGTCACATAGTATTTGCCAATACATTATTTACTCAACATGTCAATTTTGTCTATTGTTTAGTGGTTCAAACACTCGTCCATAAGTGTTTTTTTATTATTACTCATTTAAGCAACATTTTTCCAAGTTTTATTAAAAATTTAATGTTGCAGCTACGAAAGTGCTAAATACCAGCTCAGGTGAGTCTCAGTACACATCAGATAACTGACATGAAATGACAACCTGACAACAAATTTGAAAGGGTTTCCCAAAGTTTGTGAGTTGACGAGGACCTTCTGAATGATATCTTTAAAAGTTTAACAACAATAAAACTCTACATAGGTCTGCAAAGGACTTAACAGTTATGTTAAGACTGCCCCATTCACAACAAACTTTGACAGAACATAGCTGCCTGTTGTGACATACTGTGTCTTCAAAAAGCTAGTTCAGGCTAAGACACTAAGGAGTGCCAAAAGATCCTTAGAAGTACACAGCCCCTGGATTATGTTCTGGCATCATTCAAGTGACCCCCAAAGTCCAAATTTAGACGCGCTGAGGAGCAAGGGGTAGTTCTGAATGAATTCTTCAAATAGTGCTATGACATTGTATAAAGATTTTTGGCGAGACTGTAAAGAGTACCAAGTTAAGACTTGTTGTTCTTTAAAATACTGACCCCTCCAAAAAACCCCTTAAGATACCGTCCAATGGGTGAGTGATTTAAAAAAACCTCCCCCAAGCTGTGTTTCCAATTATTAGAATTATCTGAATATTTTCTAGTTTTCTATAAAAAAACCAACAATCTGACATTCACATCCACTGGCCAGCTGTGAACATGGTGCACTAACAGAGGAATCCGACTTCTCTTTGAAGTTCTCTTTTCATTCTTAACACAATTATTTCTGTCGCTTTTTACATGTACAAACAAGTGTGACACTGGGAATACCTTTTTTAGGTTAGAGCGTCTAAAAATGTTCACCATTACCCTCATTTTAAAGTGATTATTGTGTCTCACCACACCCCTGACTTGTCACCTCATCTGCAAGTTTGGCTGAATGGCTACAAACACTTTAACAATGTATCCTGGTTAGAACCAGCTATTTTTAAGAAATACCTGACCCTCATCATTTTATCTACTTAAACCTTGGAAAATATGTGACCATCTATTTCCAATGAGAAATTCAGGCTTTTTTCCTTCACTTCAACAGTGAGGTTATTTAAAACCAGCACTGAGCAACCATAAGAGAAATCCTAATGCACTCTTAATGTACTTTTATGTTTGTTTCAGCATTCAGCCATAAAGGCTGCTACTCCATCTTGCCAGATTAACATGACAGTTTAACCTTCTGACTACACATTTTCTTCACCCATTAAAATTGACAGAAAATCTACCAAAATAAAAAAACAAAACAAAACAGTCAGATCTTAGAGTTTTCTGACAGAAAGGCAGTCTTTAAGAGTGCTGACCTGATCCATGTGAAGTGATGGGCAGGCGGGTTGGCTTTGGCACCACAGGTGAACTTCACATTCTCCTGACCCACATGCCAATTTTTGTCAATTCCAATTATCGAAACCATTGGTGCAACTGTAAAACAAAGTTTATCATGTTAAAAATATGCATCATTAGAAAGAAAACTATTTTATAACACATTTTATTAAGGCTGTGTGATTGTTTTACTGCCTGACATTGTTTGTGCTGGCCAAATGTATTTTATTTTTATTTCAAGCTTGAAAGTCTAGGACTCAATAATCAGTCATTGTGAACCCAGCAGCCAGATGACAGATGAGCTTTCCAAAAGGAAAAAAAGGTTGCATTATAAGCACAACAGCGAGCAATGACAAAAACAAAGGCTATGCAGGACTGTAGCAGGGTACAGCATCTGCCGGTGAGCAAGAGCCAAGAGAACAAACAAATGACCCTGGGTTGGTGGAAAGTTAGAAGTGACAGACTCTCTTGGATGGTAGATGCACTGCAGCCTATAATAAACTCTAGTGCCCCACTATGACAAAGAAAAAACAAAAGAAGGCTGGAGGATGCATAAAAGAAGCCAGGCACATGCCACTGTAATAAAACATGGCAAACACTGCCTTAGATATCTAATTTTTCATTTTGATTTCTCTGGTGGACAAATGAGGAACTCATTACAGCACACAGGAAGATGCTTCGGTTCACTGTGTCCATTGACCCTTTTCACACAACTCAACGTTGAAATTGTGCTTCTTTGGCACTTAAAATCCCTTGCCTCGGCATTTGACATGATTTATTGAGCTCGAAAGCCTCTTTCTTCCTGTATTAACCTTGGTTTTTCTGCGTCTCCATCACTGCCCTCAACAGCCCCCTGCTCTTTGTGCTGCTGCTGAGGCCTGATCAATATTTCATAAAATACCTTCATTAGCCTGCACTCACACAGTCCAAACACAAACTAACCCTTGATTGCTCGCCAAGGAAGCATGCATCAATGATTATAACATTAAGATGACTCTTAAATGGCTTCTTTATGGGGTAAGAAGGAAAGGTAGCAAGCAGGCTATACATAAATCAAGCAATCAGCATGGTTTAATACTAATGAGATATACTTTACCTGTTAGGGCTGCACAACTAAAGCTATAGTAATCATTACTTTGTTAAATATGATGAACGTGTTTATTTAACCTCGTCATTTTGGAAACAAAAATTTCCTTCTTTGTTTCTCACAGACAATAGCAAAGATTTAATATAAAATGAAACATGTGATGACAAATTTAAAAGATTCAATTAAAAAATAACCTTGTACAAAAACCTTTACTAAAAACATACTAAACTCAATCCAAGATGGCAAGCAACAGATTAGCAAGCATTAGAAATTCTGTAGCAGAGCTGGTGGAAAAGGGTAATGGGATGATGTCACAAAACAATTCAGACTAATTTGGAACTTGAGACTGCAGATATTCTGTATTTTTGTTATTATTGGTTTAGCAAACATTATCTTGTAAATAGTGCATTTGTGAGGGAATGTGGCTTTAGTTAGCTAGTAAATATTTACTGCACACAGCACAAATAGCCCATGTTTTATTGGTCCACCATGCAATGATGTAGCTCATTTGTGTTTTTTGGGCAAAGGATGTAAAAAACATGCACATTTTTCTTATACATGATCTTAGTCAAATTTAAGTAAATAAATTCAAATCTAATAGATTAACTCTTGGTTTATGTCCTCAGCGGTGCCTGGGGGAAAATGACATTCCCGTGAAAAATACAGAATATGCCCCAAATGTATCTATCAGGTGTAACAACAAGTGCAGAAATAAAAGGCATCTTATAACTCAGCACTTACACTGAACATTTAGTGTGTAGGGTATGCGAAACTCTGTTTGTAAGGCTGGGTGGCGAACAACGCAAGTGAGCGTCTTCCCCTGGGCATAGCTCTGCGGTTGCCACAAGTAGCGCACATTTATAGTGCTGGTGCCATTTGACTCATCCACACTTTGCTTTTCACTTCGTCCATACAGCTCTGTCTCCCAGAAAACCTCAGCAGCGGGACGGCCTCGCTCCGCTATGCAGGTAGCCACTAGTGACTCATTCCCACCATCCAGCAGTGCTGTGGGGCCAGCAGACACATAAACCTTTGGCTCCACTGTGTGAAGGAGAGAAAGAGAGGGAAAAGGGGGGAGAGAGGAAATGACAGAATGGAGAATATGTTACAAAATGAATATTGATCCTTGAATGTATTTAAATAAATAATGCCCATCATATTGTGTACAGAGAGAAGGAAGTGGCCTTTGTACACTGAGTATACAGAAAGAGCAAACAGACATCTTCCATTTCCTTTATATACATTAAAAATAAATGAACTGTGCTATTCAATCATATGGAGGCATTTTTGTAGAGATGTATCTGCCTTTATTGTTGTATGTCAAACAGATGGTGTGTTTATGGAAGGATAATCTATTCCTGTTAGACTGTATGGCTCTAGCAAAGCATATCAGTGTCTGAACTGACTTGGGGGAAAAACCCTTATTATTGCAGAATCAGAGGCTACTGACAGTAAACACTCCGGTGTAGTGTTTGTATTTGACTGTGTTGTACTGGAATATGAGGAGCACAGTTACTGTACACTTCTCAGTGCTGTAGAACTGTGGTAATGTTACACCAGTTTCCTGAGAATAACTGGAGATTTAGACATAATGTGAGCTAGCCGGACAGAGAGGTAAAACAGACCTATGCGGGACGGATGTGACCAGAATACGTAACCCTCTACCTGTTGAACAGAGCACTTAAAACAGTTTACCTTCTGTTGCAGTGGTCTAAAAATACATACGGGGTTTTATAATCAAAAACTCTGAAAATGAGACTTGGGAAAGTTCACTTAGACAAAAGCAAAGAGAGGACAATCTAAATAGAAAAGAGATATGGCTGAGAAACAGGGAGGAAACAATGGAGGGGTACTGAAGTAAACTGGCTTCGCAGGTTTAACAAGGTTACACTTCCATGTGCTATAGCTAGAGTTTCCCTCTTATGTTCATTTCTTCTTCTTTGTCATGCCATTTACTACCTCCTCCATCTCTGTCCCTCTTAAAACAACACTAACAGCTGTTCCACTTACTGCAATGGTGACAGTTTTAAAGGTGGCACGTGGGGGCACACAACAACCTAATCCACAAGACAAGGCCATCACCTTAAAGACATTTGCCACCCCACTCCTCCCAAGCCAAGCAGGAGCCCAACAGCAAATTCAAATAACTCCTGGCACCCCACTTTTTCCAAAAATAAAACTTGGCCTCTCCTGTACCCAGTTCAGGGGTGGGGACGCCGTTCTCAGTCATCCACCTCACATTCTTCTCTCACTTCTCTCTTACCCCTCCTTACAGGCCACTGACTATAAACAGTAGGAGCTTTATGTTAAGAGGCGAGCTAGCTGAAACTTCAGAATACCCAAATCAGAACACGTGTTAATTTGGAGTTGTCAGGAAGGGAGGGGAACACTTTGGATAAGTGGAAATGCTTTAGGGGAAAGGGTAACGATTTCCCTTCACAAACTGGCTGCATTGGCCCTTTCCCACCCACATACACAATGATCTACATGTACAAAGCAAACACTGACTTCAGAGTAGGGCCCCAAAGAGAGACATCTACGATGCTCTGATGATCTGTATCCACTCTGAAATCAACAGTCATAAATTCTGTTGTAATTTTAGATTGAATGCCGTCAAGCATCATAAGCAAGTCTGTGAAGCAAAATAACCAAAATCCATTGTGGAAACGGAGCCACACGTGGCAAACAGGCAAATTCAATTAAATTATCTGTAAGTACTAAAACCTATGGTTAGTCTCATGGGCTAATAGTAAACAGAGCCAGGAAAAGTAGAACATAGAGCAAAATATGAGCAAACAATAAAGCTTTAGAAATTTAATGACTTAACAGAAACAGGGGATATTCCAGCATTATCTGGCTGAAATGAGAAATGAAACATATTTCTACCCAGAAACCATGACACTTCATATTTTGACTTCAACGAGTAAGCAACTTTAACCACCTCTCTGTGGAGGTAATTTCTCAATTTTCTGATTCAGCAAAAAAGCTGCATAAAAATAAAACAGACAACTCAACACAACACAAAATAATGTTGATCATGGTTTGACAGTAAAGCTCAAAAGTGAAGTTAAGCTTACAAGGTTAAAAAATCATCTGCAGCAGCAGCGCTTATCAATAAAATCTACCTCTCTAACCTTGTGTGAAAATGTTTTTGTTTTCAAGAACCAAAATTGCCATTCATCAAATTTCCTATTCACCTGTCAGCCCTTTCAAACAAAGGGTCATTCTAATTCATTCACTTAACATGTCATATTTTCCTCCTTTGGTTCCTTCCTGCTTCTTACTGGTGGGGAGGCTCAAACACTGTAACCCAGGTCCAGTTGAACTGTTCCTAAAATGCTTGAGTCTTTTGTATGAGAGGCTGCAGACACAAGGATGAAAAACAAAGCAAGGAAGTGCTGGGCCAAAGCAAATGCTGTGTGTTGAGTGTCTAATGATTTTGATTAAATACAATACAAGGTCTGTAGTTAGAGTGTGAGTTCTACAATGAAGTAAATGTCCGCGGCGCCTGTTAATCATTATGATGTGTGGTGTGACTTTGGTCTATTATTTATGGATTTAAACCTGTTCATTGATTTAGTTCATTCATTTAAAAGGAATGTAAATGAGATCAAGTGTTATCTCATAAACCTAAAAGTATAAACATTAATCAAAACTTGGAACTTTGAGCTGGGTCAAAAAAAGATGTTAAAACTCAATCAATCAAATACAAAGTGTGCAATATAATAAACCCTGGTTCAACACTGATACTTTGTCCACATGCTGACATTCCGTGTATTTGGTGGTGGGCTACAGCCACCTTGTCCTTTCTCAAAACAGCCTTGTGAAAAAGATAAAAGTTAACCCAAAGCTGGGTGAAGATGAAGTGGCTGTTCTTTCATTGCTGACTTGGTAGCTTGATTCTGCTGACTTGTAATTTTCATGTGCTCACTCTAAGAGAAAAAACCTTATGGGATACCTAATTCTAGCATGACACATTTCAAACTCAGAAGAACATACTTTGCTTCAGAATTACAGTTTTGTAAAGTAGGCCTAAGTATGTATTTGTGTTGGGTTTGCATGTATACATGCCTACAAGCTATGCCTGAGAAGTTTCTGAGAGAGAAAAACAAGGTGTAGTTGAGATCCCAGACACCATGGCTGTCACAGCAGCACTTAATGTACAACTCATTAGTCATCAGAGTCTCCTTCACTCTCTGGAGGGAGACAAGAAACTACTGCCTACAGTGCAATCTCCTTCTCTCAGCTCAGTCTGTTTGCAATCAAACCATCCATTTAGGGCTTTGAAACATATGCTGACCACAGAGAAAGTTTAATGTTCATGCTCTGTAGTAGCGGGGGGAGGGGGTTATGTATCATGACAACACAATATTTTAAGAACATGGGGAAAAAAGTAAAGACAAAAGTTAAGAGGAATGTTAAAATTGAAACTTTTTCCTTTATACAAGCAACAATAAGTAAATAGATCTTATATCTTTGTGTTTGATGTGGTGTTAGTACACTTCATACAGTTGTTTTCAGTGTTTATAATTAGTGACAAAGGTTAAAGATGGAAAGAACTAACAAAAATCCTCAATGCATCCAGAAAAATAGCTGCCCAATTTAGACTTAAGACCAGTGCTGCAAATTAAAACTTTTCATGCAGATTGGTTTAATGCTACTTAATGTCATGACAGTCACTATGTATCACAACCAGCAATTTGTTGGCATGCAACCATTTGCATCAAGCTAGGACTGTTGAACTCTTACACTTTTGTTTACATGGTTATTACATAAGAAGAGAATCTATATATTACATTTAATATACATGCTTTGTGTGTATGGAAGGATGGAAGTACCCTCAAATTAATTTAAGCCTGACGAAGCAATTTTCAAGTGAGTGACACTGGGTGATTGAGATGAGGGGTACCACAGCAGCTTCTACACAGCTGCAGATTCACATAGGGATTTAAGCTAACGTGGCTTCCGTCCATGTAGTAATGGTAGCTTCAGGGAGTTGTTTATCCCTTCAGGGAAAACGTTTTGTGGTAAATTTAGCTTTGGTTAATCACAAACCAACGTCTTTCTTTGAAAGTAAGATTTAAGAACAGCATTAGTAAGCACTCAATAAAAAGTTAAAAACAGAGCTCTACATTACCTAATACATTAACAAGAGTGGACGCTTGGGTATTGCCAAGGGGAAAGGTTGCCACTTTGCAGATGTAGGACCCAATATCTGCAAAGTTAGCTCCTGCGATGGTAATGGTAGCATCTCGTGCAGATGGAGAAACAAATGAGACACGCTTGGCATACTCTTGAGAGATGGATATCCCAAATTCAGGGTTAAACACTGCCAAGGTAATGGTGCCAGATGAAAGACGGCGTTCCCAGGAGCTCTGCGTGAGACTGAGGTTAGATCCAACTTCTATTCTGCAGCTCAGTGTGATGTTCTTCCCCAGCACTGCATTGACTTTCTCAGGGACAACCACCTGGTTACTGCTCACACCTGTTGAGAGAAAAGAAGGGAGATTGGATTAAGATAATTACCAGCAACACATTATTACTGCAGCTTTAATTCAACTGTAAAAATGTATTCCTCATTTCACTATCACTCTGTTGGATTTAGAAATAATTGTTTTTGTTGTTTAGTGTCCAACTGTGGAAGAAAATTGTCTGTAAATTCAAATCTAGATTAAATTAGTCAAACAGTAAGTTCCTAAATCACTGTGAAAACTACAACACCATAGAAAAAAAACATGCCATCACCAGACAACATTGAAATTCAAAGCACAGTACTTTGAATGTGCACATCCAGGGAGACTGTAAAAATCAGAGCAGGAGGCTACTGGGGACGGTGATGGAGACACAGAAAAGCCAGGGTTAATACAGGAAGAAAGCGGCTTTCAAGCTCAATAAATCATGTCAAAAATGTTTATCTCAAGTACTTGTCAGCATTACACATTAAAACAGGACTTTACATATACCGACACTGCAGATTGCATCTACATGTTGTTACACTACAGTCTCCAACCTACATGCGTGAAACTGTGTGAAATTGCCAGGAATTTTATTGCCACTGTGCTGCATTCATTTATAAAAGCAAGAATGACACTTATATTAAAATTAAAGTTCCAGTTAGTTTTCTACAGGCTGCAATAAATTCAATCACACATTTGTGTCCCTTACTTTGATCAACATTGCGAGTCTTCCCATAGTCTCATTAACAGCAAAGATTGTTTCAGACATGCCACTCCTGAGCTAAAAAATTACAAGACTTCATCTGTGTTACCCTGCTTGCTTAGCTTGCTTGGCCCCTTAATAAGCAACACACTTTCACCACAGGACACTCAGACTGTCCTTGCTAATCATCAGAGCACCTTTCAAGCAGGAAAGGAAAAAAAAACCTGGAGGGAGATGAAACAAAAAGTAATTTGATGGTTTTATTCCCTCTTTACATGAGCCTCTTAATTTGACTCAAAGCCCAATGCAGGTTTTTTGAATGAGTTTTTTTAGACTAATAGAACATGTAAACTTGTTTTTGAACATTAACGACCATATGAATGCCTGATGGCAATTAAAAAACCCTTTAAACTGAGAAAATCAGTACTGAAGATGGTGTGAATCAATGTTTGTCACATGAGAGCTGTATGGACAGTAATGTGCATGTTGCAGTTGAAACATGTGCTACTGAGATGTAGCAATAAAAATGAGAAACAACTTACTCAGTTGAAATGAATGTAGTATCTTAGAAAAATTAACCGGAAATAAACCCTAAATTATGGGTTACAGCCATAACCCTGAATGGAAAAAAAATCCATCTAAGTTTCATTTTTTTGTGAGCAGTCACACAAATGAGTCATTGATAGGAATATTTTAAGAGGCTTTACAAATTCAAAAGTGAATTGTAGAGTAGATCCACATTAAACCTTGTGAAAATGTTTGTTTTTGAGATAAATGTAAGACGCTGCTTTCATTCAAAATATTCAAACAGCAAGTTATAGTTTTCTTGACATGGCTGCAGTACGAGCAAGCTATATTTGGGAGCCATAACTTTCCACTTTGTACGTAGTCTCGGATATGTATGGAGTAAAGCTTATAAAAGTGGTCCACTGGCTGGTATTTTGAGCCTTTGGCATGGATGTGAGTGGTAAGCCACAGCAATGCTATCTTGGTTTGTGAGGAATAAAGCCAAAGGAGGCTAAGGCTCCCCGTGCTCCATTACGTCCCCTGTAATTTTAGTGATTACACATACACACATACACAGAGTTTCTCTCAAAATAAGGAATAAGAGTGTGACCATGTGTCTAAGAATCAGGCATTTTGTTTGAATAGCTGCTGAAACCTTAATGTACACTGCATTGTGTTGTGAAGTGTCCATGCTATAGTACTTGGGCTTTCCTGCTTGCTTTTTTTCTCTGCTGACCCACATTTTTAAAATATTTTCCTCATGTTTCCTGCTTTACTGTATTTGTAAACTCATCTCACACCAGTCTGCACTGTATGTAGGCTTTTGACCTATTAACCTTGAGTATTTAGCACAGCCTACATTACTTCCCATTCACTTGGAAAGAAACTTTGTAAAGTCCCTTTGGATTACTTTTCCATTCCTATGTAATAATCTGGGGGTTGATTTACATCTCTTTCCTACCTCTGAAATGCCCTGGTCTAAAGTGACTGATCTGAAAAGCTCTCACCGCTATAATGCCCTTTGCAACGCATGTGTTACCCTGTGTTTGCATTGCGTCTGCCAGAGTCCTCTGGGTGCGCTGGTGTGGTGGAGAATCAGGGTCAGAGCCATGTGGGTTTTGCATTCTCCACTCCACAGTCATTTGAGCTGACACAACAGCTGTTTGTTACTACCTTACTAGTGCAACTCAGTTGTTTTCCTTGACAAAATACAACAAAATCAAACTGCCCTAACAGTGAGGTAACTGTTCGCAAATATATATCTATAACTGTTACAGGAGTATAGATGGCAGGCTGTTAAAAATCCTCCGGCAGTGATGGTCGTCTGAGTTGTAAACTAACATGCTTGGCATGTGTGACATTGCCTTGATACGTGCAGACACGTGTCTCAGACCAGGCTTCTCTCTGACATGCTCTACATACTGCAGCTACCTGACACAACGCTCCAACTGCTACCGTACGTAGTTTGTCTATCTCAGTGTGTCAGCTTTCAGGCCTGTCAGAACATACAAAGAAACTAGACTCTATCCATGCTGTGTTGTTTGTTTTACTGTAAGCATTGGGGAGTAAGTAGGAGAGGAGGGAGAGAAAGGGGGGAAGTGCTTAAACAGGACTCCACCCTTACCATTATGGGAGGAGAGACAGATGGCCTCTGCATGGGATACCTACAGCCAGGAGGAGAGTGGGGAAACTTGGCACTGCTAGCTGAGACCATGAAGAATACAGCCAGGGCTCACAAACTAGAGCACTGCGAAATATTATCTAAAATACTGCAGGCGAATAAAACGTAAGTGGTGCGTTAAACAAAGTTGTCATGCTGTTTCATTAAGGATACAGACACAATGCTACAAAGCTAAGGCACAGCTCAAGGCCTGTCACTAGTTTTATTACTGGTTATCCATCTTAACCGGTAAAGAAATAAGGTCCAGAATTTTAAAAAGAGATAAATATGATAAACTATGTCTTGGTTGCCATCTTTATGCTGTCTCACTGTTATGATACTGCGCAACCGTTTAGTCAACTCACAGTGTGACACCCTGCACCAGAGAACAGGAAGGACCCCGGCCCGCAAAACTAATTTGACCACAAAGAAATAGGCTGCACTTTTGCCCCTTTTTCCTTGAGAAATCTAAGGAAAGAATGAACTCATGGGAAGGATATGCTTGCCCTTTGAAGAAATGCTTCATATTTGTTTCTTTTCCTCCTGACATCACTAATTGCGACAAGCTGCTCGAAAGACGCAAAGCTAAATCAAAACCTTCCTCTTTGCCTGGCAACCGGCTAAAACATTCCACGTCGGCCACTTGATGATCCAAAATCTCCACCTACTCAGACCTGACCCAGCTTTAGCCCTGACCTCCACAGAGAAAGTCTCCTGGCTCAAGATCCTCACAAAGAAACCTGCAGTGCATGTCAGAGTTGTGTGAGACATCCAAGGCCAGAAACATTTACAAGCAACAACAAAATAGACAATATGTCATGTTCATGTAGACAAGCTCCATGCATAGATTATCACGTCAAACTGCACTCATGAGAGACTGATCTGAAGACCTCACAGGAGAAGAATGCAGACACGAGATCTGTGCAGGAGGGAGTGTGGTTTAGGACTAAAGCAAGAGGAAACTCTGAGTGCACAGCATTCAGAAATTAATACAGTGAGGCAAGGATGAATAAGGACAAAAAACAAGAAATATGGGGAGTTTTTGAGCAGGAGTTAAGGAGTAAGATGGACCAAAGAAAAAAATGTTGACAGCAGTCTGAACTTTGTGCAGATATAAAAACATAACCAGGCTGGATCAATCATTTATACAAACTCATAATAATACTTTGCAGGAAAAAACAGGGTCCACTTCAGACCAGATTGGTAGATAAGTACAGACTTAATGAAAAATGCTTTCGTTATCATTCAGGGTTTTTTTTTAACAACAGTATTTTTTGTATCTTTGTGCATCAATTTTACAATTTATGATGACATACATCATTTAATTTCTCAATAAATTTACTACTTTCTGCTGGTAGTTACTTGTAACTTTGATTAGTTTCAAGTAACTACCATGTTACTACCACGTATCCATGAATACGGATGATATACAACTAAAAGATGTAAGTCATAAAATTATTCAGCTACTACATGATGAGCTGAAGCCCACCACAGCAACTGTTTTCTATCCAACTGAAGCCACTCAAGTGGACAAGGAGGAAAAACACATAAAAAAAGGTGAGAAACATGAGAAAAGCCATTCAAAACGATATCCCCATCTTTATAAGTTAAAGCAACTTCAGGTGGGAAATTTGTACAAAATGAACAAAACTTGTGACATTTAGGAATTCTTAACAGCATGTGGGAATGTTAATAAATCTTTTGCTGGAGCCTGCATATTCTGAGAGTCATCTGTGCCTTTAAGCATTGCAAACTTAAAGGAGTCAATAGGCAGTGAGGAGCCATTTGTTTGGTATTGTTACTCTAACAAGGGGACCAGGAAAAAAAGAAAAATCAGACAATGCTTTTATGCCTAACACGGGCCCCCAGGCCATTATTTTATTTCCGTGAGGCCTATAACTCTGTCTTAATCAGTTAGGGACAGAATAGGCCAAGTGGTGAATTGCCTGTTTTATGGCATGTTTTTATCGTAAGAAATATTTGTGCAGTGTGAAGAAAACATTAGTTCCAACACCAGCTTCAATCAACCCCCTTCCTTCCTCGCATTGTATCCTGTGAGGGTGTGAGACTTTTTCAGTGGGCTAATTCATGGTGGAAACAAACACTGGCTGACAAGTGTTTAAAAAGAAGCAGGCGGGCCTCTTTCACATGTCACTGTCCTCTTCAAAATGGTCTTCTCATTGTTTCTCAATAGCGATACAGACTTCTGTGCCCTTCTCATCCAGGTCAAATTTTATTAAAGATCCATGCTCAAAAGAATAAGATCAATAATGTTGACACACAAAGTGTCAGTATCAGTTATAAGCTCTTGTCGGAGTCAACTATAGCTATGCAGTAAAACTTGTGAAGGACAGTGTCTACCACTTCATATCAAAGCAACATAAATACTCCTACACCATCCTGCCTTATTGTGTGGGATCTGTTTGTGTTTGTTGTGGGGGTTTGAGGTATTTCAGCATGTGCACAAAGTGCTACGGAAATGGAGTAGGGCAGCAACGTTATTTTTCCATGGGCATAAAAGATGTGTAATTGTAAAATATACAATTGTGGAAGAGAAAAGACAATTACACACATCACAGATGGTCACAGAAGGCAACTGAAGGCATTTTTTAATCTGCTGTGTGAATAAGTTACTTAATTTTGGAGGTTTGTTTTGCATGGGGGAAGAAGACTCAAAGAGAGCATTTCTAAATTAGAGCTCAAGTATATGACATCTCTGACATATAAATGCTAAAGGAGACTGCACTGCACTTACCATCACTCCATGGTTGTGTTAAAAATTGCACTGAAGAAGGAATGTTGTCAAGCACTGCTCATCAAGTGCATCCATACCACTCCTATCCTTTTTTAGATAGTTGAGTGTTCTCAAAAACCATCCATCTTGTCTCAGAAGTTGACAGCTCTGAATGAATGTTTAGACATTTACTGGATAAAGCAATTAGCCAGACGTCCAACAAAGACAACTAAAGCATTTCCTGTCTTGCTCTATGGTTGGTCTCGTATCTGTTTAATTTAAATTATTCACAGTATCCACTGAAATGTACTTTAAAGCCAAACAGAGAAAGTAAAGAGGCTTGAAAACCCTCAACATTAGCCTCTACATATTATATAAAGATTTAATGTTAGATCCACATCTACAAATTAGGCATTTGCTCAACTTGGTCTCACTGCAGTTGCAGTGAGCAGTTTCTAATTTAAGAATTTATCTTCAGCAAAGAGTCTAACAACTGTCCTCCCAAAAGTTGGATGAAAATACAAGAAAGGATGTTTTTCTCAATGTAAACTCCCTAACCAGGCCAAAGTGTGACTCCAGCAATTGAATATATCAACAGCCTCAGTCAAAAGTAAGCCTTTTTTCAGACACACTATTTTAACATGTTTCATGCGTCTAGAAAACTGGAACATGTCACTCTACTTTGACAAATACTGCAATTTTCTGATAAGAAATCTTATAACACCAAGAATAATTTTTATTTATTATTACAGAAATAGATTAAGTGGTGGTGGTGGTGGGTGAGTGGGTGGAGCTTTGCAGAGAAAAGCAAATGGGTTCTGTAATAATCGCAAGCTCAACCATTCTTAAATGGGTCTAAATGGGCTACTGTACTACTTTCATTATTACAATCTAATCTATGGAAACAGTTTCCCACATGCCACAAAGACCCAGAAGGGAATTAGACTGTTTTTCTTTAAATTGATTCCCATGATTGTCCAAATTTAGATTCTTGTTCAAAGCCTGCTTCTGCCAACAACAAGCAACAGCATGTCTTTTTTTTTCAAGGGATCTACATGATGTCAGTGACTGTCACATGTAGGCTACACCCAATGGACAAGTATTGTCTGGGAATGCAGCGATTTGTAATATGTTTTTGTGTAACAGAGAAGAATACTGCCGGGCAGCAAACAATACACATCTATTTTTGTATATAATTATACCCTTTCATCCAGACAGATGCATGAAGGACAAAAAGTAAACCACTTTCAGTTAAAAACTTGCTATTTGAACTAATTTACGACCCTTTATATTGACACAAGAAAAAAATTGTCAGGCTTTGTTTTTGTGCTATATCTGCCCAGAGTGTAATTTACCTTGCTTATGTCCTCTAATTGGGCTTGAAAGTTTTATGCAATTGTTTCCTACATTTCATACATAGTTTTGTCCAGTTACTCCTTTATTAGCAACATAGAGGGAGTTAATCTTTTTTGTTAAATGATCTATAGTTGAATATATCATTTAATGTATCATTCAAAGAGCTAATTTACAAGAATTTTTGTTCTGTATCAGTTAGTGGCACTAGTGAGTGTGAGTAAGAAGTTGAGATATTGTGCAGACTGTAAAATTATTTTTACATTAGGCTTCTGTTAGCATTACCCTGGCCTATTTTACTTGTTAAAGGTGTTCTGTGGAGTTTAAAACCTTGCCATGTTTAGAAACAGCTCCCTCCATCAATACAATTTCGAGGAATTAACAAATTTACAGTACAGAAACACATCAAGCTCCTCACATTCTTCAGCAATCAGCATCACTGTATTTGTCAGCAATAACAACTTAACAACAGTGCCAGGAAGTCAAGCAGTTCAACAAAAATCTGCCTCTGTGCTCTGTGTATCCAGTGGTCAATAAAAACAGTAAGTAGGTTGGCCAGTGTGGCATTTCAGCAGCATTATCCTGGTGAGAGGGAGTTCATTTTCACGACACACCCACTTTTCCCGGCAAAGACTCTCACTCTGTTTCTGCAGATTAGAGAGGTACTCTTGATTCCCACATACCACCCACTATGAACAATCAGAACACGAAGATCTAAGTAGCTACAAAGAATAAATTAGAATTTATAGCTGACTAAAGCACATCTATAGTGACCTTACAACTAGACACAAATACATGTAGTATTTGACAACATGCCTAAGAAAACATTTGGCCATCTGTTTAATATATTATAACACTGTATTGCCCTGCATCTTGTAAGACTTTGTGTAGACTTACAGCATAGGGGAATACTGACAACACCCTTTTTGCAATGTCCTCCACACTCCCCTCCAACAACTATGAAGTCCATAGAGATTTGATTTTTATATTCTTTCTAGGACTTGGGATACATATCTGGTTTGACAAAACATTCTCTTAAAATATCAAGCTATCAAGCTCACTATGATGTAAAAGACTAATATTTTAACGACATAAAAGGCAGCAATACCCCATTCATTGTTGGTCAAACAGCTCTAAGTTACAGAATAAGCAAAACATTAAACTCTAAAAGTCCTTCTCTCTTAAATGTAACACATCCATGGAATTTATGATATCCTAGCATCATTTTTTATTCCCTGGCTGATTGTTTAGTTCTGAGCCTTCTCAAAATATAAGTAAGGGCAGAAAATAGCAAACACATTTAAGCAGTGATGAGCAGTAATCTACTATATGAATCTTTCAGCAAAACAGACCAACCTAGTTATTAAGCAAGACAGCATGTGTTTTACAGCATACATTTTATCTTCCTTCATCGGTTGAAAACTGTAAAAAAAAACAACAACCTGTAGTCTTTTGGATCTTCATTTCTGCAGCTTGAATCAAAGGAGGTTAACATATTCAGCTTATAAGACTATTTAAAAATGAAGAGAGCACCGTCAACAAAGCATGAATCTTATATATAAGGACCTAATTTGAATATAGGGGTGTAGAGGGGGTTAGGGGATACATAATAATTTGGCTGAATAACTGCTGGGATAGAATTGTGCAAAATCCTTTTTAATTCATTACCACAATATATCTGCATGAAGGACCAGGGCTGCTGTGCAAGCCAAATCAGGGACCTCTGAAGTAGGTGACAGGCTTTGCTTTCCCTCTGTGTCAGTGTCTGATGTTATCACTCACAAAATAAGAGCAGAGGGTGAGGGCTGAAATCTGGAAAACTTGGACTAAAGTTATGTGAAAATTGAATAAAAGAGTGTAATCCAGCTGTGTCATATCCAACTATTTTGTCACAAGTAGTCTGCTTCAGTGAGTGTTTCCAACTGAACTGAAAGAATATTAACATTGTACTCTCAGTTCTAAAAATACAGGATTGGACTGTCAGTCATGAGCATGTTCATTACTGTAAATAATAATGCAGTGAACATTTCCTATTCACTGGTTTTGGACCAGTAATTCTGGGACAGTAACTCCAAATTTTCTGTGATTTGTAGATAACTGAGATATAACAGACAAAATTGTCGAATACTAGATCAACCAAGGAGGATATATAAAGCACTTACTTTTGCTTAAGACTTTACTTAGTATTTGTAGTTTACTGCCTTTATAGAAATCCCTCCGATATCTTGAGCCAAATGCCTGTTATCACACTAGATAAACACAGTACTAGAGGGCTTAAAGCTAGCATATGAGCAGACTACTCAAGGATCCATGCTGCAGATGTTGCAAAAACAGTGGTGGAAAACAAGTGATTCCTTCAATAAACTACAGTATACTTTATTTCATAATTCCTTGTGTCCAAGCACATAAAATAACATGACTGATAACTTATTTGATACAGCAAACAGTTCTCTGTATTTGTCTGGTAGGTGTTAATGATGTCCCACTTGGGTGGTAGGGGGCGTGTCCATGCACACAACTGACCGTGTGCTCTTCCCAAACATCATTGCCACTTGACAGCTGAATGAGTGAAACAAATAAGACTGAGGGGTTTAAAGCAGCCACACCTGTTTCCCATAACCCTTGCGCTCCTCTCCTGGGGAATTCAACTGCTGACTGTGCACATCCTGCATGTATACCTCTTTAATATGGACTGTGAAGCCACAGTGTATCCGAATGACCCAACCTCACATACTGTGATCTGTTCTTTCAGGGGAAAACCTTGACTCCTGAAAACAGCAGGCAAAACGGTTTAAAAGTTTCCCTCTGTTCATTCACAGTAGGTAATTAACCATGGAAATATCTGGAAGCCATTTTTACAGCACAGTTTCCTTTGACACAGTGATTTAAACAGCCAACTGATGTCTGTTCATGATTCATTCAGTCGATAAGATGCATTAGTTAACACACTGTGTAAAATAGAATCCCTAATATTAGAGTTTTCTATGTATTTTTTTCATGTTCCACCTTTTCCTCTCAATTTTCAATGGCTAATTACCCATGCACTGCCATCCTCTTGACTGGTAACTCCCAGTGCTGGTCTGGGGAGTCCCAGTGTTGGTCTGGGGAGAAAGTAGCCCAGAAATAATGAATGGCACCAGAAGCAATGTGATTGGATCGCAAAAACCAGATGGTTGGGTAAAGGTTTAGGCATGATTCTATATTTGTGTCATTAACATTAAAATCCATGGAGAGGCCAAATTCAACAAAGTTAGTCTGCCTTACAATGCTTACCAACTTCCCGACCCTGTATTTGGCATTCAGGTTCAGGCCCATTTATTCCTGTCAAAGATATAAATCTTTAAAAGCCAGGTCACAAGTATTGAGTTTCATTGAAAAAAAAGGATATTAATGGAGCAGTGGGCACTGCAGTTTTTAGCAAAAGTTACTCCAACAGCAGAAATGAGCAGTACATCTGTTGGTGACTATTACCTCCCAATTTGTGAGCCAGCTAGTAATTAAGGCTCCAGCATTGTGGATGTAAGACTGACTCAAAATAACCCACAATGGCTACTTTCACAGTAATGTCTGTACATTTCACCCCATGCAAAGGTGCGGCTCACTAATGTGTGGTTTTTTTTTTTAACTTTTTTTTGGACAATGATGGAGGAATTAGACAAATCAGGCTTGGGATACACAGACATCACTTGCTAGTAGAATCAATTCATTATTTTCTTGGGACTTGCTGACAATAAGAACAATATTAACAATCACCTGCCTCATACCTCTCAGCTTAAGATTTAAGTTGGTTATACCTTGTTGTAGTAAAATCCTTAGCTGAAGAACTTGAACCTGATGATAGGATACATCAAACTGCAAAGATACACGAAAAGATATTATTATCTGCCACTGATGCCACTTCAATATAAAAGGTCAAGTGTGGAAGATTAATTGCAACCAACTGAATATCACTTTGCTCACGCTTCCCTTTCAATCACGTAGGAGAGCCTACAGTATGCTTGCTGCCAGAGTTGGTTTTACCAGTGTTAGCCTCTGAAGACATACACAAATTACATTACTTACCCACCCACCGTCTAAAACATTACTTTGCTTTTTATTTCTTTTTTATTATTATTATTAGTCAATACATTGTCAGATATGGGATGTGTACCTGAACCACACAGCAAAAGCAGAGTCACAGTACAAAGTAGAAATAATCAAATTTCACATTTTACATGACCACAATAAGGAGATCTGAGTGACAGGACAATTGTAAGAGGATTTGGTGTCAAAGCTGAAATGCAAAAGCAACTTTGTGGCAATAATTCAGAATTAAACCTAGTGCTTATAAAGAACCTGATAAGTTTTGTGAGCTACAAGGAGCTTGTTACATGACAATTTGAAGGCTGCAGCATTTCACCTGATGCTCTTCTTCTGACAGCTTACTGTCACTGTTCCTTCTTGTTTTATTGAACCCTTCAATAATTCAAACTAATCCTCTGCCAAAAAAATGAAGAAAATAATCTTTCTTTTGTGCATTTGCATTTTTTGATAAACCACAGAGGTAAGTGCTTAACTCACTGACACATTGTATTTCCTGTGACTACTTTATAATAAAAGTCAATTCATGTTTTGCCAGTTCAGTGATATTAACGTGAAGCCGCAGCAGTAGGAAATGTTCGGTTTACATTGGCATTATGTCCTATGTAATCTGTAGCACCTGTTACCAGGACTTTGTTAACAGGTGGAAAAATGTCGTTGGCTGCATCACTTGTGAAAAAAAAAAAAAGCTAGTTACAGAGCCAGTCCATTAGTTTGTCCATTCTAAGCTGCTGTAGAAACATGAGGATCCAAAATAGTAGATTCCTTGGTAGAGGACCCACTCTGAGAATATAAAGGCTTAAACTAAGCTGAGAAAACAAGTTCTCTTGTTGCCATATGATTATACACTAATGACAAAAATAATTGTGAATTTTATTGTTTTTGCCATATTCTGCCAATAAATCCTTATAATTCTTACAGACTGAACTTTTAAGTCTAGGCCAGTGGGTGCAAGACACTAATACGTATATGAAAATGGCTTGACACGAAGCAAACAGAAGAGATAGTGGAACACAAGTTACTCACACCACACATAAGTATATGTGTGGTGTGAGTAACTTTCCCTAGGATGAAATTGTTGCCTTCTCCTAGTCCCTATTATAAAGTATTATATACAGTATTTAGTCAGGGTAAATCTTTTTGGAACAGGTTTGTGCAAGCAGTCCTAAATGGACTTGTGAAAGCAGTGGGCTGAGAGTAATCAAGTCCAAGGATAAGCTAAAAGTGGTGGTTACAGTTCTGAATTTAATAATGGCCCACCAGGGAGCAGCCTGCCATACAAAGCCTCTGACAGTCAGTCACATCTGTCGGGGAAAAGGAAGCAAAGGGTGGAGTCAACAGAAGCTGGTGACCACAGCCTGCTTCCTGAACCCCACACACAGCCTACATATTCCACAACACAGCAGCCAACTCATCTGCTGATGGCTCTCCTTCAAAAAGAAAACACTGTGTGTATTTAATGTGATTAGAAATTTTCAGTCTGCTGCTTCACAGCTGCTTGTGATCAAATGAGAGGATCAAATGAATGCTACAGTTGGACAGGCATGCATCCAAACTTTTAAACTTATTTTTAAGCTCTTTCTTGCATATAATTCCGATACTAAATAACTATTGTAGATAACACCAGGCATTTATAAAATAGGCATCAGCATACACATTTAGTTAATTTATGGATTACAAGTTGTCCATAAAGTCATGATTAAGATTAACCAGTCATTGTTTTGAGAAGACAAGCAGAAAATATGAAGTAGACAGGTGAAAATCATGGTGAAAGAAGATTTCTTAGCTTGATAAAATAATGGAATTTCCAAGATAAACCAGGAAGGGTGGTGTGTAACTATGTCTCTCATTTCATTATCTTTCATAGCACACCTACTTTTTACATCTTGCTGTCAATTAATAACCACCGAAGCACATCAGGCTTTATAATGACCAAATCATCTCAGTTTGCGCACTCCTTTTTCAAATCTATTTCTGTTTTAAGTCTGTAATTTAGGTTGCTCCATTACTACATTATTTATTTAGATTATGGATCATGTAGCCCCAAGAGAAGAAACCTCAAAACTATGGTCTTCAATTACAGACCTCACAGCCTGTAACCACGCCTTGTATGAATCCCCTCCTCACAAGCCCATCTATACTACAGAGAAGCTGAAAATGACACAGTAAAAGAAATTGGCATCAACACTGTTTTTGTCACAAAAGTCCTCCTGCACATTTTTGCTCTACTTAGCACACAACAGCATGCCGAGGCCACATGGACTCCAACCATATGTTAGTGAGAGTCAAAAACCTCAGCATCAAACACAACACCAAAACTAACCCTTGACTGGCTAGTTTGTCCTCTGTGTTAATTATCAGCTAAATTCCTGTCAAGGTGACCAGTTTGACTGAAAACCTGCATACACATGGAACCAAATGGCACATGTTTGGGGCTAATCAGCTTAGTTTGCAGCAGTTTGTTGTTTATCAGTTCCCTGGGTTGATTTATGACCAGTGGTTTGTGGCTACAGACAGAAAAAAACACTTGTGACAGCTTTAGAGACAATACTTACTAGATCTCAACCAATGAATCTGTCAGGCCAAAATATCTGCCAGTTCTCTAAATGCACATCACCATCTGAAAAAGTGTAAGCTAATACGTAACATACAGTTTTCCAATCATGTGCAAAAAGTTCTATTTAACTGTAAACTATGCAAATATGTGCATGTCTTTGTCACAATTCATTCAAAATATTCAGTGATGCTTGAAAAAATTGACTGGCTGTATTTATTTTCAATGTGATTTTGTAAAAACACACGTATTTGCACAAATAACATTATTGAATATTTTAAAGTGTCAAGAGCTACAGTGAACAACTGACTGATTAGTCGCTCAACACAGAAGATAAATGGGTTATATTTAAAAAAAATCAAATACTTCAGGTTCTTGGCGGTTAGTCAGACAAAGCATGACATTTGAAGAGGTTTCTTTGGGTTGTGGGAAAATTGGATGGACTATTTTTCTTAATATTAGGTGATGAAGTGAGACAAAATATCTTCGGATTAATCAATTATATAATAATAATATAATCTTTGCTTGGATCCCCATCCCAAGTCAATACACCAGCCAATACAGTCAATGTCAGCTTTAAAACTTATTTTTGGGACCGCAGTACTTAGGACTTTGTCACTTATTACAGTAAGAAATGCAAGAAGAGAGCTGAAACTTCTACCAATGATATATGTCTAAGACGCTTTTATTGCCCTGGGATTAGGGCAAATACACATGGTGCATTCCAGGGCAGTATTTACTTTAAATATCCATCAGTCTCCTTTTTGTCGTAGCAGGCCTGTCACGTATTGTAATCCCCGCTCAGGACTGGGATAGAGCAAAGCTGTCCAGCTGCACCACTCAGGACGTATAGTGAGGGGAAGGTGCTCTGGCTGGCATGCAGCCCAAATACAGGTCAATACTTCCACAGACTCTGCGACTGCAGTGCCTCCCTTAAAATATGTCTTCATTTCCCCAGCCACCCCTCACGCCCAAAGCGGTGAAGTCTGCTCTGCCTCTCCCCTTCTGTATCACATAACGTTGATCCCCCATCTGTAACAAACCACTTGGCAAACTTTTTTACAACGGAGCTTCTCTTTGCTTTCTATAAATGACACCCAAAATACCCCATTTCGTTTGTATTTTGGTGCACCACGAATCAATGCTAGTCCTCCATGTCTCTGGCATTTTTAGAGGGAGAGAGACCAACCGGTATTTGCCCCGCATTCCCAGAGTAAATGTGTGCGAAGTCATGATGTGACATCCTGGAAGTAACGTTAACGTTAGCTGGGAAATGTGTGCATAATTACCTCTAAATCAGTGCTGAGCCTAAAGTTATCTTCTAACCAAGGAGAGCCGCTTGGACTAAACATCTAATTGTGTTAGCTTGTGTGTACGTTAATTAGTACTTACACTATGTGGCAAAACGTTATAAACTATTGTTAGTAACATAACGAAGTTCTATTCAAATGGGAAAGACAAACGAGTTTTAGCTAACAATGAACTGACGCCAGCAGGATTTCTCATACCGACTTAACGTTAATGTTAGGATAACTGTGCAAAGGTACGAACCGTTAGCTTAAATAAAGCTACTTTCCTTGGACCCGACCACAGCCCATTTCAACACAACGAGCACCACCAACGTTAGCCGGTTCTGGCGTTTTGTGACGGTAACTAACGGTTGAGACTCCGAGCAGCTCCACTGTAACTTCTTCAGTAGCCTCAAAAGTAGCACGGGTAGAAATGACAAAGAAACAGATAACTCACAGGTAATTCCATATAGGGTGAGAAATGCTGTAAAAAGTCGCAGTCCGTCCGATGGGAAAATCCTCTTTAGCGGTGACCTTTTTTCCATGATTCCTGCGTGTTTGTGCGCTTTCGCAGTCGCACTCTCGGCTCTGTCCTCCTCACTCCTCGCTCGTCCCTGCTCTCTCTGCTTAGCTCGCGCTCCTGGGGATCTGCTCACCATAGCGACCGGTGCGCGTGGGCTGTACCACTTCTGCGGGACAACAAACAGAAACACACGCAGCCTACGCACGCAAATGGGCCCAATCATCCCCATTTCATTTGATTTGTTCCATACCTGGCACTTCTGAAATGCGACGCGTCGTTAAGAAAGTAATTTTAAGTGTTGGTTGAGGCTACTTGATCGTATTAATTTACAGCAAAGCCAAATAAATCCCCTCTGATTCAATACAAAAACAATAACAAACAGAAAGTTAGAACTGACAGTACTGATGTCTGAATTAGGTCTTTCAATAGGCAGTGGTGTAACTTGTAGTACATAACAGTCAGTGGTGGCCTTATTCAGACTATTTAAACATGCACCTTTAAAGTAGCAACTCCATACTGTGAAAAACACTCTGTTTTGGTTGCGTTTTACAAGCGAAATATACTTTAAGTGTCAAAAAAGTATCCATTCCCAAAAGTGATCCCTGTAAGTGCTATACCATTTCACAGCAAAGCTTTAGAATATTTTTGACGATACATTTATGTCTAGTAAGCAGGCCTACTATTTTACTGTGTAGCTGGTAGATGTGAAGCTAATCTGGATTATTTTACGCAATTAATAAAAGAAAAAGAATAAAAAACTTCATTGTACGCTTTGCAATTTAAAATCTTAATCCCAAAAGTAACTAGAGTTGTCAAATGGATGTCGTGGGGTAAAGATATACAGAATTTCTATCAGAATTATATTTCCTTTAGTTAAGTTTGTTAGCATTTAACATAGAGGTCTTCAAGTAAATTACACATTTATCTTCTTAGATATATTCTTTACCAAGCAGCAGTTATATTGTTACTAGTTTCTGGCTACAATAACAGGAGTAGGCTGTAGTATTATTATTTAACATTGACTATAAACCATCAATTGGAAGAGTTCTTAAAAACACATGAGAAGACTTTTGCTTTTGAACACAACCAAAACTGGATTGCAACTGGACAAAGTGAGCAGCTGCTCCAAAGCCCTCAAAACCTCAGGGGGTCACAAAGGCTCTAGATTCACCATGTGGAAATTAGTTCTTGGTAATTTAGTTAGTTGAACATTTGTTTAGTAATACTGTTTGCAGCACTCAAGCACAACATTAACTGCCTGATAATAAAAATGTGCTCAATCAAATTCCCGCAAATAAATTACCAAATTATAAGAAAAAGTTTTGACAATTAACAGAAAGGGAGAGAAAAAGGGTTGTGAGGATCAGTAAGAGCCTCACAAGAGGATCCATCTGACCCTGGATATAAAAGATTGCAGAAGTAATTAACTTTTTAATATTTACATGGAGATTTATGATCTTATATAGTTTTTATTTTATTTTAGTGGTATAGATCACCTATCATGTAATCCAATTACTCTCTCTAGTTATCCTAAAACTTTTGCTGCCCTTATACTGCTGTGACAAACAAACAAATAATCCCACTATGGATCAGTAAGTGTCTTATTTTATCTCATTATAAAACAGGCCTGCTGACTTTTATGCACTCTCTTTTTCTCCATTAAAATAATTAAATAAAAGTCAGGTTTTCTTTGGATCCATAGGGAATCCCCTTGCTCCTTGTGCTCACTTGAGCAAACTTACATCCCATGCACAATAAACTGTAATGTAATGTTAAAGAAACTATTAAGTGTATGCATAGAAGTTTACTATTTAAGCACATTTACATTCTTCATATCAGTAACTGAACAGACAGAGGTTTACTGTCTTGCTAAAGGAAACCCTGAACTTCTAACTTTTTCTAACTTTTTGACATGTGCCTTTGGGTGTTGTGGAGAGCTGAAACTGAAGTCACTCTAACCACAGGCTCAGCCTATTTATAGATTGAAAATTTCGATATGTAAGCTAATGTAAATGCTGTTTACACTTAACACATTTGAACTGGCAGACTCCTTTAGCTGATTCAATCAATGAGTCACAATATGTTCCATGCAGGTTTGCAGGTTTGAATGGTCTGTAATAAAGAACATACAAATATATACATTTTTTAAGCTAATATGTCGGTCAGTGTAGTTAGCACATTTATTGTTTCTTATTGTTGAGTTCAAGAAAATAAAAAGCCAAGAGAAGAAAAAAAGCTTACATTTTTGTATCAACAACCAGGTCTGATTCTACAGAAATAGCAACATAAATAAATAAATAGCAACAAAAATCAATATGATGATGGTAATCAGTAATTTTTGCACTGAAGACTATTGAGGTTCATATTGAGCAGTCAATGTGTAACCAAAGTTTTTTTGGACTTTGATGAAAGATGAGGAAGTAAATGTGAAAGTTAATGTTAACTTCAGGAGATCATTCACTGAAGGGCAAACAGTCACATGGGACTAAAGCGCTCCACTGATTTCTGCTTTTGAGAATGTGAACATGTGAATTCTCTCGAGCTGAAAAACATGCATGCTGTGAGTACTCTGTCCCAAAACCAAGTGTTAATGAAACATTCTCTTGCATTGTTCTTTTCTTTGAGATAATTACAGCTTTTACACATTCAGGAATCCTGCGTTGTGTTCAGCGCAGTGTTATTATCATGCTCTGTAGCTTGAACTGATAAAAACGCTCACTCAGCAGTTTCAGGCGAACATCATATTTTTCACTGAAGATAAGCAAAAATGCTCGCTTCAATGTGATTCCCTCATGTTGAGAATCTCATTTCATTCTGCAGTGACGCCTTCATAGCTTGCATTAGTGTCCTCATCAGGGGACGAGGACTCTCTGGGGAGCCTCCATCTCTTGCAAAATTTAACCCTCTCCCCTGCGCAACAGCTCAGCTTCAGTGTGATTAAAGCATGACCCATGATGTGTCACCACACTATACCCCCTGCCTTTATACCCGCTGGTGGTTTATTTATATCCTCAAAGAGCCATAAATCCCCAGGTGAAAGTGCTGCCCTTTTAACAAATCAATCTCCCTTCCTGGACCACTTTGCATTGAAACAGTAAAGTCATTGCAGTGAGGAGGTTTGTGTATTTATGAGTTGATAAATCACATCTTATTTGCTTCCACAATACATTTAATGTGTTAATTATATCATCAAATTGGTTGAAATAGTTTCATTGAGGCTTATTGCATACCACTGCTGCATGCTAAAACCCCCTCAGTAGCATTAAATAGTTTATGAGCATTTACGGCCCACGACCTTTGTAATTGTGGTTACCTCACTAAGGTTTTATGCTGCAAAAATACTCAGCTAGAGCGATTACATTTTCTTCCAGGCAGGCAAGGCTGCACTGGCACCACCTCTCTTGTAACCATTGGGTGCACATCCACTCAGACTGTCTGGGACATTTGGTTTTACAGTCTGTGAAAACAGCCTTTGTTAAACACAACATTCCTCACTAGTCACACTGGTGAGTCAGTCCTTGCACACCTCAAAACCTCCCAGCCCAAGCCCCCCTGTGTATCCACTCTCACGGTCCCATCCCCTGCCAAGGCTTGACCATCCAGAGCAGGGAGAGGTCACCTCTCTGCTGATGCTACACACTTGCATTCACAGCTCAACGTAGGTCCTCCACATAATGAGCTCACTCTGAAATGACCCTCTGCAGTGCACACTGACCTTTGCAAGGCATACCTGAAGACAGTTAAGAAAATGTATCTACTCCAAGGCATATTTACATTACTGAACGATGAGACTTCTTCTATATGGCAACAAACTTGCAGATTGGGTTTACATTTTGAAATTATGTCTAACTTTCCTCAGTAGTTAAATTAGTTTAAGCACAAGCACACAAGTGGTGCTAGATATTAGTGTTTTGTTATACTATACTGTCAGTGCATTTGCTGGGTTTACAATAAATGCCACAAGCAAACGCATGTATAAGCTCTGGGTTTTACTCACGCTGATGTTTCTCTGACAGTCTGGGGTACCCATAACCATAAACACTTAAAGAAAATAGTGAAAGTTTTAACTAGCTTAATAAAAAAGTGAGTTCAAGAATTGGGTTTCAGTTAAGGCTGCAAAGACAGGGCATCTGACTGTAGCTGGAAGATTTTAGATGTTATATAGTGGATTTAGATCGCCATCTACTGGAATTAAATGATATGTTTCTAAATTTACAATTCTTGTCTTAGAAAAATAACCAGATGTTAATATTTATATCAAAACAGGTTGTCCTGTTCATACTAGTCATTAAGAGATTTCTTCCTAAAGAATGTATCCACAGTAAGTGATAGGGGTCAAGCTCCACTGTCCTCTCCATGTAAAAATACAATCCAACTAGACAGCTGAAGCTTAAAGAGGCTTTGGCACTCCAGTTGGACAAATCACATGACTCTCTGATAAATATTTGCACAGTATAAGGACTGGGAGGCATATATGTTAAGATGAACAATTACAGTAAATAAAATCTGCTTGGTCACCTGACTAGTGTTTTTAAGACGACTAGAAAAATTGTGAACCTATCCTTAAAGCTCAAGCCGGCATTTATATAGAACAAGTCTCTGGTCCACCATCAGCAAGATGATTTTTTGATTTGATTCTGACTAAAATTGAAACAGTGAAAACAGGCTGCAAGCATAAAGACTTATATACATGCAAATGAGGCCAGTCTGCAGTCATGTCATTAACACGTTTGACCAGCTGCAAACACCTATGTCTGAAGAAATAAAATTTGTTTTTTAACTTGTTTGTTGGAACCGAAACTATGCAAATATGTTTTTTTTTTTTATGATTAAAAGTCATCACTGTTCAACCAGCTTTTTCTTTATTTGTGGGGTAGACTGGTTTGTTTGTTGTGTGACAGTGTGGAAAGAGGCAACACTTAAATGAAGTGATGAAAGGCTGACGGGGGGGCTTGAGAAACTGCCTAAAAGCTCTGTAGCAGAAAGTCAGGACATGGCTAATTTGCAGTGAAGGTAGAGTTGTCGAGTGAAAAAGAGATACAAATAACACAAAAGCACGGTACCTTGAAGATGTTCTTAGATGAACGTGTAAACAGACATTTGTGTGGATGGCATACTTGAGACACATCACTTCAGAGTAACATAAAAAAGTGATACCACCAGCTAATTGGTTCAGTTTCATAAAGATAATGTTAGTCAGCTCACTGTGTGGTGTCTCTGGGATTTACATTGTTTAAGAGGAGGCTTCTGGTCACTTAAGCTAACAGATTATTTCCAAAGATGACCGCAGGAGATAGGATGTTCACATAGTTGGCAGACACCTCATGTACTAAAACATCTTTTCACAAAAACAGTTTAGTCAGAACAATTTTGCCAAATGCTGTTTTCAAACAATTCTTGTTCTTAAGCAACTACATGTCAGGGACCCATTGTTTCCTCCAGTGGAATGTTTTGTGTTTTCCGGTCATTTGGATTACACTACGTTTCAAAAAACAGCTCCCACAACACAGAACTTGATATAAGCCAGCAGATGCATCACTGCACAAAATATTCATGTAGTAAACAGGAAATGCTACCTTTTATCTGATGCTACTGCAACAAATGAAGACTAAAATAAACAGTTTAATATTTTTACTGCTTTGTGTTTATTACAATGAATTTTAACAAAATGTCACAAAATGTAATGCAAGTGAAATCCCCAAACAATAAACACTGGAGAAAAAACATAATTCTCTATTCTGCAGTAGTATAAGTATTAAGTATACGGTAATTAGCTTGGTCTTAAATAACCAAACACCTATGGAGGCATTCTCTTTTTGAGTGATTCACTTTTTCAGCAGTGCAATTTATGTGTAGATGTAGGCACATAAATTAAAACACAACATATTATGAGCTGGACTTAAACACTAGGTTTAACATGTTCATGACCCAAACACAAAGCAATGATTGAAGGAAGAAGAAAAAGCCAATTAACTTTTTTTGTGCTTTCTTCTGTTTTTCTGATAGCTCAAAGTATTTGCTTTAGTCTTCTCTTAAATAAGCCTCGGGTATCTCTTCCTCATCGTCGTTACTCTGTAAGGAGGCAGAGTATTGTGTCATCCTTTCAATCTCCATTACTTTAGCCTCAGCCAGCTTCTTATCCGCATCCACTGACAGTTTCTGTGCCTCCTCCACCTGCGACTGGGCCACCTGAATGTTTGTCCTCACTACGATGGACGCATGTTCAGCTCCTGGACACACATGAATGCAAATACACACTCTGTCATATCACTAAAAAAAGATCAAAGGTTGACATAACAAAACCCCAAGTTCAGACATCAGGGGAAGTCATTATGAAGGCCCTCCTGTCCATCATCCCCATTTGGTTTTGCACAAAGGCCTACTGAATGACTGCAAATGATCCACACACTATCCAAAGTGAGACACTGACAGCAGCTGAATGGGAACAGGCACAGACAACAACATACAAAGTTTTGAGGAGATGATTCACAGCCAAACACTTATTCATCATTAAAAGAGCTCTGAGAAAACCTGCCTCAACACTACAATCACCACTACCACCACCATATCCCTGCTAATCAATCACACAGCCACATAACCCACACTCAGACACGTTCTTTTACACACCTGAGCTGTATGCCGCCTCTGCTGCCGTCTCACACAGCTTGACTGCATTGACCCAGGTTGACTCAAAGCGCTTGCATTCATCTTGCCTGTCATTAACCTGTTAGATGAGAAAGAATCAAAAGACACAAGTTCCCAGCTCTGCCACTTGTTTCTTAGGGTTTGCGTGTCTGCTGTCATGTTCACAATGTCACAGTAGATGAGTTAACAGAAAAACAGATTGCCATTTTGGGATTGTTTTAAAGTACTGTTTCACTGAAGAGGACAACATAAACTAACCTCTGCACGCTGGCCAATGATCACCTGCCAGATTGTGTCCTCTTCTCCTTGAGTCAGTTTTCCCAGCGACTCCAAATATCGCCTTTGGAGAGCAATAAGTGTGTGTACAGCCTGTGAGCAGAAGGAGGAGATAAACAGGTTACATTTTAGAGTCAAAGACAAAGTATGGTGTCAGAGCAACAAAGGGTGGATTTTCTGAAGCAAGGACAAGTTTTAGACTATATTAGCTGAATAAAATGTCAATTATTTATAACACTGTACAGTGTTTTTGGAAAGAAAGTATTTGGGCTGCATTGAGTACTACAGATAAAATACTGTTCACTTCTTTTGTATTGAAGTGGGGGATGTGTGTGTGTGTGTGTGTGTGCTTGCGGGGATTATACTGGTTTTATCACAATCTTTTGTGTCACTTTCTGTCCTGACATAGTGAATGGCCAGACATGTACAGGTATCAAAGTTGTATCCTTTAACTTTTATTTACCTAACTAACGCCAACTTAAATAACACATAGATGTGGAAGGTATATATTACAAACAAAAAATGTAAACCAGACCAAATCTTAAAGAGTCATAAAAACAAGGCAACTGGACTTAAGTTGAGTTTTTGGGAAGACGTTTCACTTCTCATCCGAG